>CM057106.1:25617580-25732580 GCA_029959045.1 Taenioides sp. WSHXM2023 | reverse complement strand
GTGATCTCAGTAGCTGGAGAGCTTGTTGCTTAGCTTTGGCCTTGATTCGTCATGCAAATATTGTGTTTACTTCAGTTACATCTGGGGATAATGCAGGTAATACAAGTTCATTATCAAAGTTTCTTACAAAACAGAGCAGTGGGTCCCTTGATTCTTGATCTGAGCTGAAACAAACAAGTTCCTAGACTGTATATATACAGTCTATACATGTATAGCTAGACATAGAGATTTGACTAGTTCACTGATTGTGCAAAAATCAAACATTTTTCAGTCGCCTATAATTTTTTTTTTCCCTTTATTTTTTTGCTTATAAGCAGTCATATTTGTTTTGATATAGGCAGACCATCTGACCACCTGATCCTCTGTCAATCATGACCATCTGAACTCAGGGAGATTGACTGACTGGTACAGAAGTACTGAAGAAGTGTGTATTCTGGATTCCAGGCAAAGGACGGCTTGTACTAGCAGGTGAAACATGTCGAGATAAATACATCTCACGAACAAAGTTGTCTAAAAGAAATCACATAGAACTTTATTAGAACTGTATTGCTGTACATTGACCCTTACTTTGTAGTACTTTTATTATACATTAGTCTTTATCTGGTCCACAGAGTCTTAATTGTAGTACTTTAGTACACTGTACTTTTACTATAATAAATTGGTCCTTACCTGATACCCAATACTTGTATTGTAGTATATTGTTCCTTACCTGGTATACATTACTTTTATTGTAGTGCATGTTTAAAATGCGATACAGCTCTGTGTCTTGTCCAACCCTCAGCTGCCTGTCTCTGCTCTCAGGTGTCACATCCCTGAATTGAAAACAGTGAGAGGAAATTAATTAAGTGCAAAATACCAGCAATTGTATGCTGTTCTTAAATAAAAAAACGAGGCACACCCTGGACCAACCAGGCTAACCCTGGACCAACCAGCACCAAAGAAGACTAAAATTTGTGTTACTCTAATTTGCTGTTTAAAACAATCATTCACAACAAGACATTCTATTTTATTCTATGAAACAAGTGTCCCCTGATTTTTTCTGTAAGATATATATATATATATATACTGTTCTTACAGCATTACTGTTACATAGCTTCATACACAGAAGGCTACCGCACATCGGGAAGGTATCTGAAGGTATCTATCGTCTTTCCCCTCGGATCTGTCCATGCATGCTCTCTCATTTAGTCAGATCATAAAAACGTCACAGATGATGCACATTTTACAGCAAATTTTCAGTATTTTTTTTGCTTCATTGCCTTCCCAGACAGGACTAGGACCACGCACATGGTGCAGCTACTTACATGGAAGGAGTTGAGGCTTAAATGGAAGCTAGAGCTACAGTCCCTGACAAAAGTCTTGTCGCTTATCCATTTTGTAGAAACAAAAGCTTATAACCTGACTTTAAATTCATCGATTGGTTTTAGAAATGTCTCATATGAAAGCTAAAACCCTCCCAAATTATGCTCAATATACTAAAATAAATTTGCTTCACTGAAGAAAGATTGATCATTTAATGAACACAGAAAGGTCAGATTTTGGCAAGACAAAAGTCTTGTCGCCTACAGAAAATTGAACAAATAATTTACTTCAAATACAAAAATATGTTGCATAACGTCAGTGAATTAAGTAGTGGTGCTGTGAGATCCATATTTAATATCTTGTATGACTTCCATGAGCTTGAAGGACTGCATCCATGCGGTTCGACAATGATTCATACAATTTGTTGATGAAGTCATCAGGAATAGCAAAGAAAGCAGTCTTACATGCCTCCCAGAGTTCATCAAGATTCTTTGGTTTTGCCTTCCATGCTTCCTCTTTCATTCTACCCCAGTCATGCTCAATGATGTTCATGTGTGGTGACTGGGCTGGCCAGTCCTGGAGCACCTTGATCTTCTTCGCTTTGAGGAACTTTGATGTAGAGATAGAAGTATGCGATGGAGCACCATCCTGCTGCAAAATTTGACCCCTTTTATGGTTGGGAATGTAAGAGGTAGCTAATACTTCTTGATATTTTAGGCTATTGATATTGCCTTCCACCCTGCAAATGTCTCGCACACCCCCGTACTGGATGTAACCCCAGACCATGATTTTTCCGCCACCAAACTTAACTGTTTTCTAGGTGAATCTTGGATCCATGCGGGCTCCAGTAGGTCTCCTGCAATATTTGCGGCTGCTGTGATGTAATTCAACCGAGGATTCATCTGAGAAATCCACCTTCTGCCACTTTTCCAGTGTCCATCCTTTTAGCAGGCTGTGGGCCTTGGCAAATGCCACACGGTTTTTTAATTGCCTTTTGTTTAGTGCTGGTTTCTGTGCACTGATTCGACCATGGAGGCCATTTCGAGACAGAATTCTACAAACTGTTCTGGTTGACACAGGGACTTGAGGTGACCAGGCCTGGTGGAGCTCTGCTGCAGTGGAAAAGGGGCCGGCCTTGGAGATCTTTTTCTTATTCTTTGTACTTGACGCTGAGACACATTGAAGGTGTCAGCCACCTCAGCAGTGGATCTGGTCTTCAGCCTCTTGATAATTAACGCTTTGGTCTCAGGGTGGATCTTAGGCATGTTGTCAGAGGTCAAGTTGCAGTTGATGTGAAGGTCTGGTGTGCTGGGGTTCTTTTTATACACACCCATTAATTGATTGATCAGTAACTGATCACAGGTGAGGCTGTAATCTAGGATTGGGTGCATCATATGACAAGGCGACAAGACTTTTGTCTTGCCAAAATCTGACCTTTCTGTGTTCATTAAATGATCAATCTTTCTTCAGTGAAGCAAATTTATTTTAGTATATTGAGCATAATTTGGGAGGGTTTTAGCTTTCATATGAGACATTTCTAAAACCAATCGATGAATTTAAAGTCAGGTTATAAGCTTTTGTTTCTACAAAATGGATAAGCGACAAGACTTTTGTCAGGGACTGTAGAAAATAAAGCTGAACCTACTGTGTTAGTGCCTCCTGTACAGCCTGCCGGGCGAAGCGCTCCATCTGAATGTAGAAGAATTCTCTGAAGTTACTGAACCACTTGATCATCTGAGAGGTCACACAGCGGCTGAACTGCACAGAACACACAAGGCACGACAAATTTGTTCGTAAGAACGCTTCATGAATGAGGCCCAATATTACTATTTTGTACTTTAGCCTCACAAACCTTAACATCAGGAAAGTAGGTCTTGAGTATGTTGGAGCTGGGGTAGCGTGTGTAGAAGAACATGAGTTTGGCTTTCTTCAGATGACATGGGGACAACCCCTCCTGATTGTGCACATTGTTAAGGTTAACCGCCACACTACTGCTAAACAAGGAGCTAAACCAATGTCAAGATATTTAAGACAACACAATACTTCATACAGTATACTGGATATTTATATTTATATGGATATTTAGTATTGGTGTAAAGCAGATATAACTCAAAACAATATGTGAAAATAACTTATCCCCTATATTTTAATTAATTTTTATTGTGAAAAATAAGAATGAAAAATGGAATAAAAGAAAACAGCTTCTGAAGTTACACTGTCCCAAAAGTCATAAAAGCTTCATAAAAAGGGACAATGTCTTTGTTAGCAGATGATAGCATATATGTTAATACAGCAAACTGAAGGAAAACATAAAAGCATAAATAAAAAGGTCAGGTTTTGCTGGATTTAGTTTAGTTTAATTTAGTAGAAGCCCAGGATCACCGGACTTAATGACTACAGGCCTGTGGCGCTGACGTCTGTAGTCATGAAGTCATTTGAGCGCCTGGTTCTGCCTCACCTCAAGTCCTTCACCTCCCCCCTCCTGGACCCTCTGCAGTTCGCCTACAGAGCCAATCGGTCTGTAGACGACGCCATCAACCTGGCCCTCTACTTCATCCTTCAGCATCTGGACTCCCCGGGAACCTACGCCAGGATCCTGTTTGTAGACTTCAGCTCTGCATTTAACACCATCCTCCCTGCTCTGCTCCAGGACAAGCTCGCCCAGCTCAACGTGCCTGACTCCACCTGCAGGTGGATCACTGACTTCCTGACGGACCGGAGGCAGTGCGTGCGGCTGGGGAAGAATGTCTCGGACACTCGGACTATAAGCACAGGATCTCCACAGGGCTGTGTATTTTCTCCCCTGCTCTTCTCCCTGTACACCAACTGCTGCACCTCCAGCCACGACTCAGTGAAACTGGTTAAGTTTGCGGATGACACCACCCTCATCGGGCTCATCTCGGACGGCGATGAGTCTGCCTACAGGAGGGAGGTGGACCGGCTGGTGTCCTGGTGCAGCAGCAACAACCTGGAGCTCAACGCCCAGAAGACAGTGGAGATGACCGTGGACTTCAGGAAAGTCACAGCCCCCCTGCCTCTCCTCACCCTGACAGACTCCTCCATCACCACTGTGGATTCCTTCCGCTTCCTGGGCACCTGCATCACCCACGACCTCAAGTGGGAGCCGACCATCAGCTCCCTCATCAAGAAAGCTCAGCAGAGGATGTACTTCCTGCGGCAGCTGAGGAAAGCCAAGCTGCCTGCTCAGATGATGGTGCAGTTTTACACGGCCATCATTGAGTCCATCCTCACCTCCTCCATCACTGTGTGGTACGCTGGGGCCACTGCCAGGGACAGACAGAGACTGCAGCGCATTGTGCGCTCTGCTGAGAAGGTGATCGGCTGTAGCCTTCCATCTCTCCAGGACCTGTACGTCTCCAGGACTCGGGGGTGTGCAGGCCGGATAGCAGCTGACCCCTCTCACCCTGGACATGGACTATTTGAGCCACTTCCCTTTGGCAGAAGGCTACGGTCCATACGGACCAGAACCTCTCGCCATAAGAACAGTTTCTTCCCCTCTGCCGTTGGACTCATAAACACTTTATGAACACTTATAACACCTGTACTAAGGACACTTTACAACACCTGTCACCTTAAATAAGTCATGTCACGTCACTTGCTCTTTTGCACAGTCAGTTTGCACTGTTGTTCTGATGCTTCTGTATATACTTGACTATTTTTTTATTTTTTTATTATATATCTTAATCTTTTTGCATGCTCTTACTTTATTTTCAAATAGTGATACTTTATTATTATTATTATCTTTTTCTAACAGTGATATCTCTACTTTGTATTATTATTATTATTATTATTATTATTATTATTATTATTATTATTCAGTGTTCTATGTTGCACCTTATCACCAAAGCAAGTTCCTAGTCTGTGAATTGTGTTCACTGACAATGGCAATAAAAGCTTTTCTGATTCTGATTCTGAAAAGAATTACTATCATAGAATGTATTCCATCAAAATGGCCTACATTATTAACCACGTTGAAAAAGGATATCCCTGATGATGAGAGGTATAGGTCCATTGCACCTCCAGCTTCGCTTATTCCCACCTCTGCTCTCCTTCCATTCCCCCTGTCTGTGAATGGACTGGATAGAGGGGGCTCCGGGAGTTCCAGCAGAGGCATTGGCACACAGAACACTGGCCGCTCTAACTCGGTCATGGGTTCTCTGTTCACATGGAGGTTTTTCACTGATGGCGAAGGCATGTGTGATAGGGTCCTGGAGAAGAGTTGATGCATGGAGTAGTGTAACAGCGGAAGTGTGTCCATCGACTGGAGAGGATGAAAAGGTGGGTAACGGGGAGCTAAGGGGGCACCAGGGTGAGATGAAAAGAAAGGGTCTTTGGAGAGAGGACCAGGAGAGATAAGGCTAGGCCCGGATGTGACAAAAGGAGGCAGTTGTATCCGGACAGCCATTGCTTCAGTTGGTTGATTTGATTGTCTTGGAGCGGTGTTACACTCTTTGCGATCCATCTCATGTGCTCTCTTTGATATCTTTTTCAGAATCCCCCACTTTTCATTTGCTTCAGCCACAAAAGAAACAGCAGGAGGAGAGGAAAGCTCTGGTTCTGAGGCTTCATTATAAATTGTCAGAACTCGGTCAATAACCATGGCCATAGCATTTCTAAGTTCAACTTTTAACAACTGTGCTAACAGCTGACATCCATTCTCTACCATGCCCTGTTCTCCATCCCAGTCTCCCCTGTAAAGTTCAGTGCAAGTCCACCCCAAAGTCCTCTCCCCAGCCTCCACTAGTACATCTTTTGGACCTTGGCTACCAGTATGTTTTTTGGGTACATTTGCAAAAAGGTCCTCCTCACTATCCACCCCTATGTTCTTGTCCTCAGAGAGCTTCCTCCATTTTCTATCATTCTGGGACCAGTGCTGTTGTGCAAATGCCCTCCACACTTTCTCCTGTAGGGTCATAAGCCTTTCCTTCAATTGTCCTACCTGTTCTTTGAGTTCATTCCTGTCATTTATTTTTTTTCTGCCAATATTTTCAGATTGTTCATGGCTTTCTGGTCTCATTTTTTTTACTTGTGGAAAATTTTGATTCCAGCTGAAATCATCCATCCTCTTTTTTTTAACACCCAAAATGTTGCTTTCTGTTCCCACTTTTGACCTAATTTCAATTGGCAAATTTTGTCTTTCCAAAATTGGATCCAGGTTTCTCTGAAGGCTCATGTTGCTGCCATGCATCCTACCTGTTTGTCTAGGCGTGGCTGGTTGAAGATGTTGAATCAGTGAGTGTCTTGGAGGCTCCTGGCAAGAAGGGGGATAAAGCGAACATGGATTTTTACTGAATATGCTCATTTGGAGAGTAGGATGGTCAAAAAAGTCAGAGGGATCCATGAGTGGTGAGATGAAGCAGTTTTCTGTGGAGTGGAGAAGGAAAGAATGTATATTAACAAAACCATAATAATCTCTTCCTCACCCTCTGTGGGTAGTGTTTCTCTCTCATCCTCATCCAGCTCAGGCCCTCTACCAGAGGCCTGGGAGGTTAAGGGTTCTGCGCAGTATCTTTACTGTTTTTAGTACTGCATTTTTCTGGACTGAGATGTCTGATTGGGATTTACTGTAGTCACTCCTCCAGTTTGGGGGTTACTACCCCAAAGTGTTCTGATGACCATGGACACCACTGATGGCTTCATCTTCCAGGCCTTCTCAAGCTCTTCTTTGAGCCCCTGGTATTTCTCTAGTTTCTCATTTTCCTTTTTCCAGAGGTTCCCATCCATTGCTTGGTATTGCAATGTTCACCAAGGCTTTGTTCTGTTGCTTATCCACGATATATATACTGTACGTTGCAATACCAAGCGATGGATTTTATTTTTTATTTTTTTTGCATTATGTCAGTTTAGACTGCCTACCAGCAGATGGCACCAAATCCCACTATAAAATGTGTGTCCCTTTTCTATCTCGCACATTACTCTGGGTGAATTTATGTAAGGGGGTCTATTTTCTACAGCATTCAACCAGCACATAAATTAGCATGTTATGTTATTGGCTATGTGTGACTCACCCCCTACCTACTAATAGTATATGCCCTTATTTTTTTGTTTTTTATTTTTTGCTGTGTCCATATTAGCAATCTATATTAGCATATACAAATATGGATTGCTGTGTTGGTTGGGGTGGACATTTCATTCTAATTGGTCACCTTGTCCAATTGACAGGTATATAAAGAGATGGAGACATAGAAGTGGGGGACTGTTTGCTTCCCCTTCACTCTCCCTCCAGACCCCGCTCCTCCCTTTCTCCACCGTTTACTACTCCAGACCCCACTCCTCCTCCTCTCTCACTCTCCCATTTAGTCCTCCAGACCTACCAATCTCCCCCCGTCATTCTGACAGTCCCCTTTTTCCTTCCTCCCAACCTCGCGCATTCCCTTTTCCTCTCATTTTGGTTATCAGTGGGGCAGGTGGATACACTGTTTGATCAGCATGTGACCCACTGTCTTTATATTTATAGCGCTCGCTCTCCCAGCAGAACCCCTTAATCCAGCTCTATACTAACTACAAATTCATTATTCAAATGCTCTTTTTCCCCTTATGTTTATCCCAGATGGAGGCTCTGCAAATGTGTTTAAACTAAGATCAGATTAGCCTATTAAAGCTACAGAAAAGCTGCACCACTTGGATACTGAATCAAATAAAATCTGTTAACAGCTGGACTAAGAGAGCCAATAAGCCTGCTGCATTCAGTCCAAACTGGCTGAATGCAGTGACTCAGGTTTACTTGGAATTTTCCACAGTATGGCATCAAACTTATCTTTCATTAATTTCATTATGGGTGTTTTTATTGCAAAAAAAAAAACAAAACAAAACAAAAAACATCTTGAAAAACATGCCTTCTAACTGGGTGTCACCTCTCCACAGATTTGACCGTTAACATGGTCCCCCAGCTTGTCTCCATGACAACAAATATATTTAATGTAATGCTGTGGAACATTGCAGCTAAAGCCATAATATCATCCTATGGAGACCCCCCTCAAAAAAGTTACATAGTGCACCTTTAAAAAAGAGAACGAAAGTGCTTTTCAAATGGAAACACAACACAGCAAAAAGCAAAACACATTTACAACACTACCATGGCACATCGCATGCATAAGAAACATAGGTACACATGCATAAGAAACATGGACTCACTCACAGATGCTCCAGTATCAGGGTGTACTTTGGTCTTTAAACTGGAACCAAGCAGGCGACTGATATGAGAAAATGAGCGACTCTGCCTGCCTCAATTCCCTGAATGCACTCTCTCACTCTCAGCTCATCTCTGTTGTCATCAACCCTCTCTTTATGCCCAGCCCTCCCTCGCCTCTGGTAAGCTACGAGTGGGCTACATCCCGTACTCCCTGCTGGTTGGCAGTGGCAAATAATTAGGCTTCAAATTATTAATGTGTATCCATGTTCAGTGTTGTTGCGTTGCATTATCATTACACCACCTCTTTGTATTGATTGTATAGTGTATAGTTATTATGATTTTTTAAATGTGTGCAGATATTAATCCATCCATATCAGCTCCAGAATGTTGGTGTAAAGGTGCACTATGTCAGTTTTTTCTCTATGGAGATGTTTTGTGTTGAAAGTTCCACAAAATTGCATAAAAAATCTATCAATCTCCATGAACTTGTGACTTTTCCTTACAATAAAATAAGATTCTTATTAAACAATCAAGAATCCTCTTGCAGAAAGGTTACACTAATTTGGAACAATTTTGTGTCTGCATTTGCATCAGTTCATTGAGAAATTCATCTCCATCAATAGAGTCTCCTTGAGGTCATATTTGAATCTAGGCATGTGGCTATGGGATGAACCAAGACCAAAACAACCAAGAAAAAACTATACTATAATAATTATTATCAAAAACTTGCAGGGGGGCTGGGTTAAAACTTGCCTGGGAAATCTAGAATAATAGCTCTGTATTTTTTTTTTTTTTTTTATAGGATGATGTCTTTGTTGTTTCATTGTCTAATTTCTATGTCTTTCCTGTATTCACACTATTTTTGTGGAGCCATGTTAGCTGCATGTTGTGTTGCTAAGCTGTTTTCAAAAGAATTGAATCAGCATATGCTTTACTGAACTAAGCTCTACTGTGACAAAGTAATTTCCCTCATGGATCAAGAAAGGTGACAACTGTCAAGGAACAGTATCTTTGGAGTAGTTGGTTATTAGTACATGTGATGTGTGTTGTGTGACGTTTCTACTATAGTCGACTAAAGAAATTCTTGGTTGACTAAAACCTGCCTTACAATTCAATTAGTATTGGCCATGGTGTGTCATTGACAAAAGTTCCCAAGACGGGATTCGGCTCGTGCACAGTAATGGAGTAGACGTCTTATCACCAAGCTCCGCTGCCGTCTTCTACATTTTTCTATGCTCTTCGTCACACTTGACTAAAAGCTTTTTGCCAATTGAAAGGTTGAACTGTTGCGGACTAACAGCAGGTTTTGCAAAAATGGCACCGAAGAAGGATGATTCCCAAGGCCAAAAAACAACTCAAGCGACCTCGGGTACGGCTAGCGTTAGCAATAATGCTATATTAGCCGCTATCAATAAGAACGGCGATGAGCTTGCTAAAGTGTTGAGGCAGATGGATGAGTTGAAGAAATCTGTGGAGGGGCGCCTCGATACGATTGAAGCCCATCTATCTACTCTACAGAATGATCACAGCCAAGCCGAACAACGTCTGGACAGCGTGGATGAGGCGCTGTCTCGTGCCGATACTCGCATTACGGTGCTGGAAACAACCTGTAATGAGCTACAGGTAAGATAAGATAAGATATACCTTTATTAGTCCCACAGTGGGGAAATTCCAGTGTTGCAACGCACAGTTCAAGAACAGCAGGAAAATGGAACATGCAATAAAACAAGATAATAGATAATAGCTAAAAAAAGAATAATTTAGAAATAAAGAATAATTTAGAAATACAAACGCTCTTCTCAGAGCGAAAGTTAACGATCTGGAAGGGCGCTCTCGGAGGTTGAATATCAGGATAGTGGGCATTAAAGAGGGAGAAGAGAAAGGCAATCCCACAGACTTTGTGAAACGGCTGATTCCCGAGTTACTTGGCCCAAACAACTTCACCAAGCCTATTAAAATCGACCGCGCCCACCGCATCTCTAAAAAGCCTCAGGACCATGAGCACCCGCGGATCATCATAGCCAAAGTCCACAATGATCGCGACCTGTTCAACATCCTTAAACTCAGCAGGCTCCTCTCCACCATCAAGGCACCAAAGTGTTCATCTTCCTGGACTACACAGCAGAGGTGTCGTCCCAGCGTCAGGATTTTAACAGTGTCAAGAAAAAGCTGACAGATGCCGGCGCAAAGTGTTCCCTGCAGTTCCCAGCTAAACTTCAAGTGGTCTACAACAGTGAGGTCAAAATATTTACCACCTCGGTAATTGACAAAACTTAGCTGCAATGTTTAGAATAGGATATGGGTGATACATGTAGTTCATCTCAATTTGATTGACAGTAGTTGTTTCACTCATGTTAATTGGCTCTTTAAACGTTGTATTTTTCATTATGAGTGTTACTCTACATGGATATTTTTCCTAGTATTAGAAGGCAGCAAGAGTGCCATGGCTGTTACTAACAATGCAGTCTATGATCTCTGTTACCCTGCTGTCTCCTACTGTAAGTGTAACTGGGATTTGCTGCTTTGTTCCTGTTCTATGCGGTGTAAAAAATTTTTACTGTTTTTATTTTTATAGCAAAAGGAGAAATTTAATTTGTCAACTGGACAGAGTTTATTTGGTCGAAGCAGCTTGGATGAGCTGCGAAACGTATTCAACCAAATAAACTCTGTCCAGTTGACAAATTAAATTTCTCCTTTTGCTATGGATTCTACCTGGACGACTGAGGGATTCTATACACATCTCATGTTTTTATTTTTGTTTTTCTATTTTTATGCTTAATTTTTTCAAACATTCATTCAATATATTCAGATTTCATTCCATCCATCCTGACGTCTGTAGTCATGAAGTCATTTGAGCGCCTGGTTCTGCCTCACCTCAAGTCCTTCACCTCCCCCCTTCTGGACCCTCTGCAGTTCGCCTACAGAGCCAATCGGTCTGTAGACGACGCCATCAATCTGGCCCTCCACTTCATCCTTCAGCATCTGGACTCCCCGGGAACCTACGCCAGGATCCTGTTTGTGGACTTCAGCTCTGCATTTAACACCATCCTCCCTGCTCTGCTCCAGGACAAGCTCGCCCAGCTCAGCGTGCCTGACTCCACCTGCAGGTGGATCACTGACTTCCTGACGGACCGGAGGCAGTGCGTGCGGCTGGGGAAGAATGTCTCGGACACTCGGACTATAAGCACAGGATCTCCACAGGGCTGTGTACTTTCTCCCCTGATCTTCTCCCTGTACACCAACTGCTGCACCTCCAGCCACGACTCCGTGAAACTGGTTAAGTTTGCGGATGACACCACCCTCATCGGGCTCATCTCGGACAGCGATGAGTCTGCCTACAGGAGGGAGGTGGACCGGCTGGTGTCCTGGTGCAGCAGCAACAACCTGGAGCTCAACGCCCAGAAGACAGTGGAGATGATCGTGGACTTCAGGAAAGTCACAGCCCCCCTGCCTCTCCTCACCCTGACAGACTCCTCCATCACCACTGTGGACTCCTTCCGCTTCCTGGGCACCTGCATCACCCATGACCTCAAGTGGGAGCCAACCATCAGCTCCCTCATCAAGAAAGCTCAGCAGAGGATGTACTTCCTGTGGCAGCTGAGGAAAGCCAAGCTGCCTGCCCAGATGATGGTGCAGTTTTACACGGCCATCATTGAGTCCATCCTCACCTCCTCCATCACTGTGTGGTACGCTGGGGCCACTGCCAGGGACAGACAGAGACTGCAGCGCATTGTGCGCTCTGCTGAGAAGGTGATCGGCTGTAGCCTTCCATCTCTCCAGGACCTGTACGTCTCCAGGACTCGGGGGCGTGCAGGCCGGATAGCAGCTGACCCCTCTCACCCTGGACATGGACTATTCCAGCCACTTCCCTCTGGCAGAAGGCTACGGTCCATACGGACCAGAACCTCTCGCCGTAAGAACAGTTTCTTCCCCTCTGCCGCTGGACTCATAAACACTTTATGAACACTTATAACACCTGTACTAAGGATACTTTATAATACCTGTCACCTTAAATAAGTCATGTCACGTCACTTGCTCTTTTGCACTGTTGTTCTGGTGCTCTGTATATACTTGACTATTTTTATTTTTTTATTATATATCTTAATCTTTTTGCATGCTCTTACTTTATTTTCAAATAGTGATACTTTATTATTATTATTATTATTATTATTATTATCTTTTTCTAACAGTGATATCTCTACTTTGTATTATTATTATTATTATTATTATTATTATTATTATTATTATTATTATTATTATTATTCAGTGTTCTATGTTGCACCTTATCACCAAAGCAAGTTCCTAGTCTGTGAATTGTGTTCACTGACAATGGCAATAAAAGCTTTTCTGATTCTGATATATTCAAGCGTTCATTCTCTCTCTCTCTCTCTCTCTCTCTCTCTCTCTCTCTCTCTCTCTCTCTCTCTCTCTCTCTCTCTCTCTCTCTCTCTCTCTCTCTCTATATATATATATATATATATATATATATATATAAAGTTCCCAAGACTATTAAGTAATTTTTAAGCATATCTGACCATATGACCCAAACTGGGCTCAGAAACGTTTCAATAAACAGTGTATGTATTAGTAATTAAACGATTACACTCACAGTTCAGTCCCAAATTTTAAGATTACTCACTTCATGCCCCCTCTTTTCAGTGAATTGCCTTTATTCTTAAATTCTTATAATCACAATCAAATAATTAGTTCACAGATAATACAGTTATTAGTAATCAATTCTGTAAACAACTAAGGAATATAGCCCTAGACTCATCTATGGAAATTAGCTGATGTCTGTTCAACACTTCCACACCTGCAGAATCTTGCATTTTGCAGTGTTTGTACTCAAGGCCATGATCTGATAGAGCTATTGGAAATGTATCAAAATCAACTCTTTCTCTGTCAATCTGCCCATTCTTTGTCTGTCATCTCTGCCATTCTCTTGATTGGAAGAGGACAGCATAAAGGTTGCAGTTGTTATGGAAACAGGTCCAGTAAAAGCCGAAGAGAGGGAGACAGAAGAGTCTGAATAACCATAACAGCGTGCGAGAGGGAGGGTTGAATAATGCAGAGGGGGTGGGTCACCTGTGATGGCTCCATCTGCAATAACAAAAGCTTTGTTGTGCAGGTCTGTGTGGACGGGAGCGGGAGAGGTAACTGATGCTCCACACAGCTCAGATACAATGGAGCAGAAACGCCATTCCTCTAGCGTCCGGAGGGCAGTTTGAATAGAACTAACAAGTTCATGTGGATTCATTCATTTAGCACAAGTCTCATAGAGTTCACTCACACTAGGCATTTACAATGTTCTAAAATGTATTTAAAAAAAGATGGACAATCTGGATAGAACTCTTTGGCAGTGGTGTCCAAACTGTGGCCCGGGGACCATATACCACCTTACTGCATATTAATTCTACTACAACATTAATAAAATTACATTAAGTTTTTCCATGCATTAATCACAACCAGTTAAAATGGTTTTATTGTACTCGTCAGCTTAAATAATGCCACGTTTATAAAAAATAGTGTAAAAATAATCTTGTTAGTAAACTTGTGTGAAAAGAGAAGACTGTGCCAGATTTTGTTTCTGATGCTGATCAAAGAGATTTGCTCTTTAAATGTAGCCTGCCCTCGACCTAAATTTTAAACTATGGGCTACTATGGGTTTGTTTTTAAAAAAAAGACAAGTCTTTAGACCCCTTGAAAAAATGCTGTTTGCAGTTATTATGGGGGTAAACATTTCTGTAAGCCAGTAAAGCTCAGTAATTTGTCTTTGTTTGTGAAGGCAAACTACGGTTTTAACCATGCACCAATACCACTCACATGTTAATTTGCCCAAATTATCTTAATTTTCCACATTTTATGATATTCTACAGATAATCTTAATACTTCCACTGAAATCATAGTATGTTCCACTTCTGGAATTTCTAATGTGTGTGTGTGTGTGTGTTGTTTTTTTTTTTTTTAATCTATTTAAATTTGTTTTCTGCCACATTACTTTAAAGTACATTGGCTGTTTTCAAGTGACCTGACATTCTTGATTGTCTACTGAGCAGCAGGGAAGGTCCAAATTCTGTATCAGAATTTGCTGTTTATCTTTCAAAGATGTAGATTTTAAACTGGTTTATGGTCACTGTCTCTGTATCTGTATTAAAAAAAAAAAAAGAACAACTGGCACAGTGTTCACCATCCATACATGCTCTAGGTCAGTCCAAAAGCACTATTTATATATAAGGAACACATTTTTCTGATACTTTAAAAATTATTTCTACAAAATAAAGGTTAAATAATTTGGCCCGATGTAAAAATATATTGATTAAATATTAGTATAAATATACTGTAAATATCTTACCTGTGTTTTACTCAGATAAGTGGGCTAATCTGTCATACCCACTTTAAAGAGGGAGTATGTTACTCGTATGGAGTCTCAACTGCACATTTAGATCACCATGTTACATTTTCTATTGCTTTGATATTTGCTGAAAACATGTCAAAGTTTCACCTTCGTTTTTAATGCTCTGAGTCCCCCCTTCCTTTGCTATCCGTGTTAAGTCACTCCCCCTTCAGAGCACTATCACATTACAATCGGTGTGCGTTCCGCTAATTAAACTACAGCACATGGCATCAGGTTTGTCAAGTTGTTGTGTACAGTTTTGTGTCACGTATATTTATGGAGAATTGCCATGTGGGAGCATGGGTGACATAGGCTTGTGGGTGAAGCATTGCACAGAATCTTGCAGTTAACCGTAAGGAGGGTTTGATTAGGGCACATGAGAAATCACTAAAATACTCAAACATGCACAGATCTAAAACCTCTTCAGGCATGTTTTTAATAAGGAAACAATGTTATAACATGGTAGAACAGTCCAAAAAGCTTATTCTACCTCCTCTCAGAAGTAGTCAGTCATGCCACACAAATATGGAAAAAAATATTGTCTATAAGAACAGAGAAAAGTTGAGAAAAGTTTTTTTTGTTTTTTTTTTTAATTATTTACAGTTCATCGACATCAATCAAGACATTTGCAGGTACATTTTAGAAAATTTCTGCCAAAAAAAAAAAAAAAAAAAACATCAGTTCAATTAATTTTCTGTAAAATGCTCAAAAATGCTGACATTAATTTTGGTCAATATGTCTCTCTGCCTACATTATGTCATTCTATTGCCCTGTGCCATATATAATGCACTATATTATGATTCTAGATAAATGTGATGTTGATCCTCGCTCACAAATAAGGGCCATTATGCTCTCAGCCTGAGCCGCTGGAGAGTATAATTGCTGTGGGCAGAGCGGAGAGTAGTGGAGTGTGCATATGCATAACACTTTTGTCTCTCCATTTCTGCTTCACAGGTGCAGCACTAAACCAAGAGCTTTCAGGGACTGGATGGAAGGTAGAGGAAAGACAGGATTCTATCTAACTTCTACAAAACATGAAAAGGTGTTGTACAGAAGCAGAAACAAAAGAGGGATGATCCGGGCTCATGCTCTCATCACCACGCTCTTCTCCTCTGCTTGTTGTTTTTGTTGTCCTCTCATCTTTTGTTGTCCACAATGCTGGCCTCATTTGGTGGTGGCTCCATCTGTCCTCAACAATGTCCTTCAAATCAAACCAACAATACTATTATATATGTTCATCTGAATTTGATAAGAAAGGGATTCTGGATAAAGAACAAAAGATGCTGGTTTTAATGGAGCACTTTGAATTTATACTTGCTTATTACTTATTAAAAATAAATATGGTATCAGGATGTAACTGTCCATTTATTTGCTTCCCTAAACTTCAGACAGAGGTGGATGAGTCAATACACCATGAGTAATGTTTAAAATATGACTTGGACAAGTCAGTCTGGGCCTGCCAATGGAAACTAGCTGTTTAGCTATAATCTGGTGTTGAACATCTCCGTTTTTATGAGTTTAGAGTTTTATGAGTTATGTCTCTGTATATTCTCCCTTCAAATAAAGACTAAACTAACTCTTGAGACAGTCCAGCACATAACTGCAGGGTGTAAGATGCTGGCAGGGAAAGCATACATGGAACGACACAACCAAGTGGCGGGCATAGTGTACAGAAACATCTGAGCAGACTACGGGGTGGAGACCACAAGGTCAAGGTGGGAAGGTTGTAGAGAATGACCTAGCCAAGATCCTATGGGACTTCCAGATACAGACTGACAGAATGGTGATGGCGAACCAACCAGACATAGCAGTGTTAGATAAGCAACAGAACAAAGCCGTGGTGGTGGACACTGCAATACCAAGCGATAGTAATATCAGGAAAAAGGAACACAAGAAACTTGAGAAATACCAGGGGCTCAAGGAAGAGCTGGAGAAGGCCTGGAAGGTGAAGGCATCAGTGGTGCCCGTGGTGATCGGAGCACTCAGGGCTGTAACCCCCAAACTGGAGGAGTGGTTACAGCAGATCCCAGGAAAAAACATCAGACATCTCAGTCCAGAAAAGTGCAGTACTAGGAACAGCAAAGATACTGCGCAGAACTCTCAAGCTCCCAGGCCTCTGGTAGAGGACCTGAGCTGTGGTGCAACAAGGTTGGCTGAGATTAAGATTTTGTGATACAAGATTAAGATTAAGATCTTGTGATAGAAGGCATATTATTAATTTATTTTAAACAATTGTGCAAATTACTAAATACACAGCATTAGAAAACTTGCATGCATGGGCTGTTTTCATTGTATGAGTCCAGTGTTTCCTCAGGATTGGCTGACACAACCATGTGTGTCTGCAATGTGTTCCGAGCTATTGGGTTAAAAAATGCAATTTAAAATATCAATAAGAATATTTACATTGAGTTATATAAACAAAATGCCATATCATAATTTATAGAATAACTCTCTATACCATCTGCTGAGAAAGTACATAGCATGAAATTGTCCAAAGGAGAGAAAAAGAGTCTGAGTTAAAGTCCCAGCCATGTAATATGTTCAAAGTATAGTCCAAGTCATCGAGCCAGAGTGATTGGTTCTGTATTGAGTGAATGGACCACATCGTCAGTTTTAGACAGACAGGTTGGCTGCTTTACTGATAGTCCAAGAGACAAGAGCCAGTGACAATACAGACAATAAACTGCATTATAACTGACATAGTACACCATACCGTAGTACTAGACATGCTATTTGCCTTGGCATTACAGAAGAATAACTATATTGTTACCTATGAATAAGAAACAAAATGTGTCCAGAAATGCAGTCATTTGCTTGGTTCTCTCTCTGCTGGTAGCAATGGTAATCAATCATTTAGCAACGGGGTCAAAGGAAAAGAAGCAAAGCAAAATTGAAGATATGTTTCTGATGAAGGAATAATGTTGTTACATGGTTAATAATGCTACATGTGCGCATAGTAATTCTCCTTTAAAGATCCTACATTACGCAAAATGGATTCTTGTGATCTTTGAGCCACGTTAAAATGTTGTTACCTCCTCAAAAACATACACAGAGTTTGGTTTCATTTACACATGTTTGAGTAACTATTATTCATCTGTCTTTATCTCAAAGTGATGTCATGAAGTAGTAATTTTTCAACGGTACATTAACCTTTACCTTTTGTTCAGTAGAGATGGGAAATTCTAGCACTGATATTATCCAAATGATTCTTGTGAAGGTATGTAGAGTTTAAAAACACAGTAGAGAATTTCTAATGTGGTAATACTACCACAAGACATCACAAGGTGCTTTTTGTTTGAGATAAGAATTCAAGTTTGTGTATTAAACATGTGTGAATGAAACAAAACAAAACTCAGGGTATGTTTTTAGATAGATAGTTGATAAAGAAACAACATTATAACATAGAATAAAAAATAGAGTAATATGGGGTCTTTGAAGTTACCACACAAGACAAGAATATGTCTTTTGTGAGGGCAGAAACAATTTTAGACACCCTTCTCAGGTACAACAGTCTGTATCTGCAGAGAATGGCCACTGGAGATGAGATAGGGAAGAGTTATTGGTTAGGACTGTTTCTATCTGAGCTTCTTCATCACTACACATGAGGAGACACATTTTGGGATGACAGAGATAGTTTGTTGTTGTTGATCATAGTCTAGTAACCTGTGCTAAGAATGAGAGTCTCTGACTGAGCAGTGTGTGTCCACCAGCTTTTCAACGTGCTTTAGGTAGTGGGCTGTTCTTCTCATCACAGCCTCCCGCCGCACTGAGTTTGGATCTCCTGCACATACAACAACAGATATATGACAAATATATCTGTATATGACAATTTTTTTAGTATGTGTATAAAATATTTATATTAAAAGGATTTTCTTCCTTTGAATCTTTATTTAAATGCGGTATTAGCCGCTAACACATTCAATATTTCGATCATCAAGTTAACTTTTATTGTATTGCTAAATGCTATTTTCGGCAAAAATAACATATTAACATTAACATTATTAAAGTCCCCTCTCCCTTTGCTCTCTGCGCTTGCTATTGCTATTCCCACTTCAGAGAAATGTGGCTAGGGTAAATCTGTGTAATCCCTCAGTCGTCCAGGTAGGTTGTAGTGGTCCGTGGGCATATACGCTATGTGGTCTTATATTTGTTCTGATACCGCCCAAGATCATTCTAAAACTGGTTTTAGTATTGATTAGTATCTGATTTATGATACTTTTGACAATCCTAAAAACACTAATATTATATTCTCGTTAGTTATTTTAGTTTTAATTACCTTGAACTCCTGTGATGAGGATATCTACTGCCGTCCTGTATTTGACTATAGCAGCACTAAGCTCTCCCTCCTTCTCCTTCTCCATAGCTGCAGTGAGTTCAGAGGAGGCGCTGGTCAGATAAGCAACCCCTAGGTTTATGTTGTCCGAGGGCAGAGAAAACAGCTCTGAATGGTCACTGCAGCGGTCAAAGCCACCTGGAAATGAGGGCGTATGAAATTACTTTGCTATCACATTGTAGACATGTTGGTTTTGTTCAAAGACCACAGTCTGAAATTTGAAAACCAATCCAGATATTTTAGCTGCACTATTTTGAGTGAAATTATTTATTATAAGTCATTTTTTAGACAAGTCTATTCATCTAAAAATGTACTCTGTACTTGTAATAATTATATAATATGACTATCTTGGCTCCATTGAGAGGTTATAGTATGGCAACTCTCAATCTTTTTGCATTTTTCGGGCTCCTTCACTGGATTTTAATTCACCAAGTGCACTATACCCGGTTGGCTGTCTAGCAGCTGGTTGATATCTGACCTGCACCCAAATCACACACTGCTACCCACCTCGGAAACGGCGGCGGCTAGTTAGCCGCTAGTCTCCTAGTTTAAACTCACCAAGGACACCGAGGAACTTTCTCGGCTAAGCAAAAGTATTGAGGATTTAGAAGCAATGGTTATGAAACTGTCTGCGGACCTTAAACAGAAACAGTCTCTCCTTGAACACTTCATATAAATAGCCGTTAAACAGTCCCAGTGGATTAGGTCCATGTTCGCGTTTCAGGCGCTCGGGAGGGTTTCCTCGCACTAAAAGTGCGCAGAGCCCCCCAACGAGCACTGGCATAGCTAGCACAGCGCCGGTGTCTTATCGATATGGCCTACCCGTCGATCTGAGCTCCCAAGTGCTACTGCGCATGCGTACGCATGCGCACCACCCCTAAGCCCTGTTACAGTTTAAATGCCCGTCGATTTGAGCTACCCGAGGCAGAAGTGGAGTTGTTTTCAGCTGTGACAACGTAAGTAAGTAACATTTTAACAGTGTATTGGTTTTATTGTATGTTTTAAACAATTAAGCATGTAAGGAATGTGCCTATCTACTAGGTCTACACTTGTTATGGTTCTATAAACGAGTAGGATAGGTTTGGAAGACTAAAGAACTAGGCTACCTTACTGTAAAATGGGCTACCTACATAGTAAAAAATATTTTGTTTTGTGTTTTACAGTTTGTTACATTTGTGAATGCAAATATGGAGAGATGCAAGGAGGTTTTTGAGTACCTGACTAGGGAGGAATACCCAGAAGGGTATACCAAGTCTCAGAAGTTGAGCTTAAGGAGGTATTGTCAGAAGTTTACAGTAAAGGTATTATGTAGTATTATGTAACCTGAATTAACAATACTTTGGTATGAATGCCATTATTCAGATGAAATTCCCAGCAGAAGAAATGTGGATTTGTCCAGTAAATGTAGGTGCTCACTGGATTTTAGTGGTAAGTGCCTTTCTTATATTTTCTTCAGACCTATTTCTGGCATGTATAATATATGGGGATTTCTGCTGACCTCATGCAACAGAGGTCAATTTTTATTAAGGGGTTTGCTACATAAATATGTCAGTGTGATGGAATAACATGAATGTGGTAAACATTTATAGATTGTCAACATGTCAGAAAAGACTCTGCTTCTTGTTGATCCACTGGGTAATGAAGAGAAGTATGTGCGCATGACCCTACGAAATTGGAGGTAAAGTTTTAGAAAAATTTGAAGTCCTTGGTCTTTTTATTACTTTATATTACTATACTGGAGTCAATTTAACTGCTGTTTGTTCACTGCTCAGAATCAAAGACACTTATTGTGTCTTTGATTCAGTTCCTGTGCCTTTTAGCTTTACAGTGTTGTGTTTTTTAGTTGATTGTAAATACTTATTATTATTTATCTTGATTTTGATGCTCTTATTTTCCTACTGTTTCTGAAACTTGCGTTGTGACACTGCAATTTCCCCATTGTGGGACGAATAAAGGATTATCTTATCTTTGTTTGTGATAATGCGTCTCATGTATGGCATATGCTTGTTATGCTTTTCACTGTTCAAACTGTTGTTCATGACAAGCAGCAAGACAGCTTAAAGGTAAAGATTTCAGTGTTTCCAGTAATTTCTTTCTCTTATATCTATCCAGTTATATGTAACTGAATGCCTAAAATTGCATTTTGAAGTTTGCAGAAGAGATTCTGAAAAACGGCGACATCACGTCGATTAAGACACACCCTGAAGAGGTCTTGAAGGCTCGATTGGAGGTCTCATGTGCCCTCCTAGAGGCATCACAGTTGGGATAAATTTCCCTCCTTGGATGGAGTGTATATATTTTTTTAAATAAATATTTGTTATAATGTTTCTTCTGTTGTCCCTTTTCCTGTCCTCATCCATCATGAATAAGAGACAAGCCCATTGTTATAAATTGAATTGCATGAAACTGTCCCATCTTCAGTGTCCCCTGTATCACAAAGGTGAGGTATACTACTTTTAGTGGATGAATTATTTGGGTGAAGATATATGTCTGTCAAGATTTGCTACCTCTACACATATTCATATAAATGAGTGAACAGTGGTGATTCTACAGTGGGAGCATTATTTGATGGGTCAAGTGGGCTGTCAGAATGTGCTACCTTTAGTGGGAGCCTTATTTGATAGAAAATATAAGCCTGTCGAAATGAGCTACCTTTACTCATATTCATATAAATGAGTGAACAGTGGTGATTCTACAGTGGGAGCATTACTTGATGGGTTAAGTGAGCTGTCAGAATGTGCTACCTTTAGTGGGAGTCTTATTTGATAAAAGATACACACCTGTCGAAATTAGCTACCTTTACCTATATTCATATAAATGAGTGAATGGTTGTGATTGTACAGTGGGAGCACTATTTGATGGGTCAAGTGGGCTGTCAGAATGTGCTACCTTTAGTGGGAGCCTTATTTGATAGAAAATATAAGCCTGTCGAAATGACCTACCTTTACCCATATTCATATAAATGAGTGAATGGTTGTGATTGTACAGTGGGAGCATTATTTGATGGGTCAAGTGGGCTGTCAGAATGTGCTACCTCTGAGCTACCTTCAGTCGGAGCCTTATTTGATAGCGTAATACGACTGTCGAAATGAACTGCCTACGCATATATAAATGAGTTGAAATTTTACATAACTAAGTATGATTACCGTATGCTAACAGCATACAACTCTCTAATCCAAAGACGTATCTTGTAAAACTGCGGAGGTTAGCTTTGAATCTATACAACTGTAAACGAAAAACGTAAGGTAGCTTATTTTGACGGGCTAGCATAAATCGATAGACGCCACCGTAGATTTAGGCTACTGGTAGCTCATTTCG
Organism: Taenioides sp. WSHXM2023; assembly: GCA_029959045.1. Classification (NCBI taxonomy): domain Eukaryota; kingdom Metazoa; phylum Chordata; class Actinopteri; order Gobiiformes; family Gobiidae; genus Taenioides; species Taenioides sp. WSHXM2023. Next base: position 25,710,080 of record CM057106.1, on the reverse strand, counting down.
ACGAAGCAGCCCATTTCGACAGTACACTGGGCAGGTCTTTGCGCCCCGACGCAGCGCGGAGCCCTCCTGCTTGTGCCCACGGTCCCTCCTCGTCCCCTCGCGAACGCATGGGTCCTCTGCTCTGCCTGCCCCACTGTACTATCCATGACCCGTGTGAATTCTCAGCAGGTAGCCAGCCTATCCCAGGACCCTCCTGCCCCCTCTTCATCCGCGTCAGATCCGCTGCCACAGCAGAAACCCCTCCCCCCAACTCCTGCCCCTGTTTCCACCAACTACACTCTTGGTGGGCGATTCAATTATAAGGAACTGCAGGTTTTTCAATGCATCCACTCATCGTTTTCCTGTTTACACACTGTTTACACGCTATTGGACAAACTACCTGGACTACTACAAGCTGCACCCCCCACTATAACAAGAGTGATTATTCACGTAGGAACTAATAATACTGCTCGCGGTCAATCATCAGCGAGATGATTAAGCTGAATTTCTTGGACCTTTTTAAACTTTTATCTCCCTGTGGAAAATCTATTTTTATAGCCCACTCCCCACACTCGGTCGTGGGGCCAAACGCTTCAGATCTCAGAGCTCAAATACACTTCTTCCATTACAACTCTGGTTTTATTGACAATTTTAATCTGTTCTGGTCCCACTCCTCCTTTTATCAACGTGATGGTCTCCACATAAATCGACTTGGCAACCAGTTTTTAACAGCTAACATCATCTGTACAGTACAGACTCATAATGTATCACTGACTACCCACCTTTACAGCGCCCCCTACCCCACCTGTCTCTCCCCATTCCCACAGCAGTCTCTGTTCTCCCCCTCAACACACACATCCCTGTCATCACCAGACCCCGCCCCTGCAGTAAATCCATTCATAGAGAGCCCTCTCTCCTCTGTCTCATCACTGTTCCCCTGTGCACCTCGACAGACCCTACCCCCTGCCCTGAACCCAAAAATTTTGGACTTTTAAACAAACAACATCATCACCCACAACAACTTGGACTTTTTAATTTCATTTGAGCATCTGTCTTTTATCATTTCTTCAAAAGATTCTGTGTTTGTTTTAGTTATTTACAGACCAAGAATTTTCTCAACTTTTATCACACGCTCATCTTCTCATGTCTAGATTATTGCAACTCCCTCCTCTCCGGCCTTGACTCCAAACCCACCTCCCGCTTCCAACTGGTTCAGAACGCAGCAGCTTGGCTCCTCACTAGTTTTAACAGACATTAACACATTACCCCTGTTTAGGCTTTCCTTCACTGGCTGCCTGTGTGATATAGAATTGATTTTAAGATTTTACTGATCACTTTTAAAGCTTGTTTCGGTTTTGCACCAAGTTACATTTCAGAACTATTAACCCCGTACGAGCCCTCCCGCTGTCTTAAGATCCTCAGGCAGGTCCGTGTTAGCTGTTCCAAAGTCCAGGCTCCGGACGAAGGGTGATTGAGCCTTTTCAGTCGGAGCACTTTGTAAACCTTGTTTTTAAGTGTTAAGTGCTTTATAAATAAAGATTTATTATTTATTATTATTATTATTTTATTATATATTTCATTATTATAGACATATTGTGTGTTTGTCTGCTACTAATCTATGACACCCATGGATCATTATGTTATAATTTGCACATTTTAACATCCTGCAGCTCACGGTAGCAAGCAAACCAAAATGACTATGCGACACTGAGGAATCCTATTTAAAAAATTGGAAGACGAAGTGAGTAGAGAGCAGTGAGCATATACCGGTGGCGGTATATGCTCACTGGCCTATTTTGCAGAACAGGTCTGCTTTAACACTGCTCAACACAAATGTCGCTTTTTAAAGTAGACCAAACAAGTGAAAAGAGTAGTGAAAGAGCTTATAAAGTCACCTGGTTTATAATAAGGGTCAAATGCAGCCAGGTCATCCTGAGACAGAGGAGGTGGAGCAGCGTCAGTATGTGGAGCCTCGTCTTCCACAACTGAATCAAAAAGGGAATTCAGCTCCTCCTGTGACTCCTGTAAATCTTGCATTTGAAATGGTGATGGAACTGGAAACACATAGAGAACAAAAGTCAGTACAACATAACGTTAGGTCTGTCAACCACTTTTGTCATCAAATATAGACATGCCACATACGAAACATGCCATAACATAAGGAACTAAAAGCTGTTTGTGAAACAATACAAAATTTGAGGCAATCAGGCAGAGTCATTAAATCCAAAATAAATCAAATTATCTTGGCTTCTAAATTAAAGGGGCACTACAGTGGGATGCGAAAGTTTGGGCACCCCAGGTAAAAATTTGTATTAATGTGCATAAAGAAGCCAAGGAAAGATGGAAAAATCTCCAAAAGGCATCAAATTACAGATGAGACATTCTTATAATATGTCAAAAAAAAGATTTTAATTCCATCATTTACACATTCAAAATAACAGAAAACCAAATAATGGCATCTGCAAACGTTTGGGCACCCTGCAGAGTTTATAGCATGCACTGCCCCCTTTGGAAAGCTGAGACCTGACAGTGTCATGGATTGTTCACAATCATTATCTGGAAAGACCAGGTGATGTGAATCTCAAAGGTGTTAAATGCCCACACTCATCTGACCTTGCCCCAACAATCAGCAACATGGGTTCTTTTAAGCAGTTGCCTAGAACACTGAAACTGAAAATAGTTGACATTCACAAAGCAGGAGAAGGCTATAAGAAGATAGCAAAGCGTTTTCAGATGCCAATATCCTCTGTTCGGAATGTAATTAAGAAATGGCAGTCATCAGGAACAGTGGACGTTAAAGCAAGACAGGAAGACCAAGAAAAATATCAGACAGAACAGCTCACAGGATTGTGAGAAAAGCAAGTCAAAACCCACGTCTGACTGCACGATCCCTCCAGAAAGATCTGGCAGACACTGGAGTTGTGGTACACTATTCCACTATAAAGAGATACTTGTACAAATATGGTCTTCATGGAAGAGTCATCAGAAGAAAACCTCTTCTATGTGCTCACCACAAAAATCAGCATTTGAAGTTTGCAAATGAACATACAGACAAGCCTGATGCATTTTAGAAACAAGTTCTGTGGACCGATGAGGTTAAACTAGAGCTTTTTGGCTGGAATGAGCAAAGGTACGTTTGGAGAAGAAAGGGCACAGAATTTAATGAAAAGTGTTAAGCATGTGGGTAGATCAATCATGCTTTGGGGTTGTATTGCAGCCAGTGGCACAGGGAACATTTCACAAGTAGAAGGAAAATGGATTCAGTGAAATTTCAGCAAATTTTGGACGCTAACTTGATGCCATCTGTGAAAAAGATGAAGTTAAAGAGAGGATGACTTCTACAAATGGATTAACACACCTCAAAACATCAAGAGATGTAAACTGAAGGTTTTGCCATGGCCTTCACAATCTCCTGACCTCAACATAATTGAAAATCTATGGCTAGACCTTAAAAGAGCAGTGTGTAACAGACAGTCCAGAAATCTCAAAGAATTGGAAGACTTTTGTAAGGAAGAATGGGTGAAGATACCTCAAACAAGAATTGAAAGACTCTTGGCTGGCTACAAAAGCGTTTACAAACTGTGGTACTTGCCAAAGGGGGCAGTACAAGGTATTAACTCTGCAGGGTGCCCAAACTTTTGCAGATGCCATTATTTTGTTTTCTGTTATTTTGAAAGTGTAAATGATGAAAACAAAATCAAACTTTTTTTTGACAAATTATAATTATAATTATTAAGAATGTCTCATCTTTAATTTGATGCCTTTTGGAGATTTTTCCATCTTTCCTTGGCTTCTTTGTGCACATTAATACAAATTTTTACCTGGGGTGCCCAAACTTTCGCATCCCACTGTATGTAGGGCTGAACAATCTATCGTTTTAGACCGAAAATAGCGATCTCAGACAACACGATTTTGGGATAGTGTCAAAGTGGAGCGCCGCGCTCCTGAGGAAATCAATCACCTACTGCCGCAGATTTACGGTGACGTAAATGGCAACACAGAAATCAGACAAGTGTTATGTTTTACTTGCTACTGCAAGGGAGCCCTGAGACAAGCAACAGCCGCTGTTCATGTCTCCAGAGTCACAAAGGACATCCACTTGCTGCAACTTTTATTCAGTTTCAGACAATAACACGTGACCAGGAAGCTGCGACCTTTAGACTCCCTGTACACACGTTAATCTTGGGTCAAAGTCTCAGTCGCGTAAGCACTTCTTTTGCACACATAAGCACATATAACTCAGTAGCTCAGTACACTTTGATAACATATTGTTACAATTCTATAACAATTCCCTCCTGTTTATCAAAGTCACACAATGAAACATCAGTCTTCTTTTACTCCTTGGTAAGGTTTTCAAAAGAGACATCAAACTGGTGACATCTTACACTCAGAGGTTGTTACACAACATCGTCAGATAATAATGAGGTGTTTTCTGGAGTGAGACACTCATCAGTAGCTGCAAGTAGCATAGTATATTCTTCCTGCATCATCACATCTACAGATCCAGTAACCATTTTTGTCATCATAGATCGGAGACATGGCAAAATACAAGAAGTAAAAATACAGAACAATAGAAGAATAACAAATACAAGTGTTAGAACTTTCAGGAGTATTTGCCATCAAGAACCAGAGGTAAACCATGACATTACATCGAAATTCATTCCACTAGGGGTCTTCATGCTTTGGATGTGGTCCTGAAGGTCGAGGACCTTATCATGGATTTCAGTTTCTTTAGAACTTTGACTCTCCAGCCAGAGCCACGGGAGGAGCATCAGAATCAACAAGAGTACAACTGTGACGCGTACTCTAGGTCCAAAGTAGTAAACACAACCCAACTGAGACATGTTGGAGATGAGGAGTCACTGATACGTCACCTTTTCTGCAAACACCAAAGTCTCTGTGCGACCACTAATGCTGGTGGGATCTTATTTCTTCACTGACACGGCCGTTGCCTTGAGACGGCGAGACCTATCCTGTCTCACCCCCTTTGTAGTCAGACTTCCCCACACCAGTGGTCAGAGCCAAATCGTCGAGATGTCTGACTTTGCAGTGACTGAGATGAATCCAGCTGCTCCTCTCCGCTATTTACACAGCAGTTGGGGTTGCAAGTAGGACGCAGTAGGGTCCCTCCCACCGTGGACTGGACCAACACTTCGTTTGATGACTTTAATGAACACGTGATCTCTCACATTCACTGGTCGTTGTTCCTGTGAAGAAACAGAAACTTCTGGCAATTTATTTGCGTCATAACATTCTCAAGTGGTCAATGCTTTTCTCATAGAGTCGGCAATTGTCTGTACAAAACATTGCTGCTCCAGGTCTGGTCCAGGTTTAGTTGAGCTTGGTGACGCGGACGTAGACAGCGGGGGTGGAGATGGAGCATCTGCAGCTGCCCCAGGACACGATACCCACCAGGGTCTAGGTGTCGTCCTTCTCACAGACCAGAGGACTACCAGAGTCACCCATGCAGGACGTAGCTCCAGCTGCTCCAGCACAGATCATCACATCACTGAATTGGCTGTCCCAGTGTCTCTTGTACTGATCGTTAGACAGAAGAGCCTGCTGCAGCTTGTTGGGGTGCTGAGAGCGTTGTAGCAGGTCAGGCCTCACTCGGAGGTCACACAGGTCGTGCCAGCATTGTAGACGTCGCTGGACTCAGCCACACAGATGGGGGACAAAAAATTTAAATAAGCATTAAATCCAATCCCACTGAATTCCTGTTGTACCCTTCCTACAATCCCTCCTGTTGACACATGACAAAGACCATGTGTCACTATAGTTGTTTAAATGTTGTTAAGGATACATGGGGCTGCCTTGATTACTGTTCGCTCAGCACCAGAGTCACACAAAAACACCATTGGTTGGCCATTTACGAGCAAAGTGACTTCAGCTCTTTTACTCGGGTCAACATCTTCTAATGTCAAAAATAAATCAGTTATTGTTTCACTGTCTGAGTTAGGGTCGTATGGTTCATGGTGCTGGTGGAAGTATTTTGTTTATACTCTTGATTTACATCCAGAGTAGTTATGCCTAGCATGTGTCATAAATTGAGTAAGAGTGGACATAGACAACTCGACTAAGTACTTTTGGAGATGCCCCTTAATTTCTGGGCAACAGTTATTAAGAATAACATTTTTCAACTGTTGTCTGTATGGTGCATTTTCATCACCATCATCGCACAGTCCACTATTTTCTTTAAAAACTACTTCTAACCTACCTCCTTTAATGTTACTGTACATACTGTTTACTTTTTTCTACTTCCTTGCCTTTTTATCGCCTGTTCTAACCATTTTTTTTCTTTCTTTTTCTTTCTCTCTCTTTCTCCCTCTCTCTCTCTCCCTCTATCCACTACCTCTGTCTCTTTAGCTGCAATTCTCTAAGTTAAGAGACTACAGTTTTTCACATTCAATTGACCTTTTTTTTTTTTTACTACTATGGGGTTATGAGGTAGACCAACATGAAAATGCCTCCTCCGGGCTTCAATACATCTCCACCAATACAAGCTTCTACAGGGAACCTAGTTTGCCTGCGGTATTGGTCTTGGGGTTTAATCCCAGAGATTCAGAGAATTTTAGATTCAGAGGTCTTCCTCCAATCATACAAACATTCATACGTGCTAGCAATCTTGGGAAGCCACTTCCCCGTCTGTCTGACCTGTTTCAGTTGCCATCCGATTTCCCCAAATGTGATTCACTCAGATTCCGTCTGATGTGAAGAAAGGCTGGGTGAAGGTCCGCTGGCCACGTGGAAAAGTGGTCTTTATCCCTGGAGACGTTCTTCCTCCAGACTGTGCACAGATTTCAGCTTCCCGTCAGTCACCCTCTCGACACAGCATTGGAATTGTCTCCAGAGTCACAAAGGACATCCACTTGCTGCAACTTTTATTCAGTTTCAGACAATAACACGTGACCAGGAAGCTGCGACCTTTAGACTCTCTGTACACACGTTAATCTTGGGTCAGAGTCTCAGTCGCGTAAGCACTTCTTTTGCACACATAAGCACATATAACTCAGTAGCTCAGTACACTTTGATAACATATTGTTACAATTCTATAACAGATAGTTAAAGCCACGTTTTTTTGCAGCGCTCCTAACTGACCCAGGTTTTGTTTCATCAACTATTTCACACATGAACGCCGCCTCCCTGCCATGCTGGTAAGCTCACCAATCAGAAGCGGCATGTACAGGTCACGTGTTCTCGACTCCTATCAGTGTAGCTGGTCATCAATTTCAGAAATGGCTTTAGCGGGACCAGAAGCAGAGTCTGGGGTTTTGAACCCAAAGAAAAACAGCACGTCGGTCATTTGGCAGTATTTCGGGTTTGAGGCTGCAGACGAACATCAGAAACAGGTGCTGTGCAAAACATGTCGTGCTAAAGTTGCCACATCCAATGGAAACCCAAACTATTTATACCGCCATACGCGCATTTGCATGACGACTGCACGGCGAGAAAGTCCAGTGAAACGTCTAGTGAAAGTGAAACTCGGGCCAAACAGACTACAATTACAGCTTCTTTTGCCAGTGTAACTCTGTATGACAGAAGTAGCCGAACACACCAGAAGATAACGACTGCCGTAACACGCTACATTGCCAAGGAAATGGTGCCTATAAACACGGTGACCAAAGAGTCATTTAAAAGTTTCCTCCGCACGATGGATAAGAGGTATATGCTTCCCTCCTGCACATACTTGAATTAGGTTGCCATCCCACAGCTGTACACAGAATGTAAAGAAAAGGTGGTGAAAGAGCTGGAAAATGTGGAGTATTATGCTACAACAACTGATATGTGGTCAAGCAGAACGACTGAGACATATTTCTTTGCTCTACTTAAGTTAAGCCACAGTTAAGCTACTTAAGTTAAGCTCTTTTAGTTCTTCAGCTGTAATAACTGCTGTTGCTCAAGCACTCAATGTACCCTGTGTATAGCATGTTTCTTTTTAATAAATAGGACTACATTTGAAATAAATTCTTGGCTTTAGTTTTCATTCTTGCATTACAGTTATGGAATTTAGTGTCTGAATGGTATGATGCAAGTTTCTGTCATGCTTGTGAATGTTCATGTGCACTGAAACTTGATTTGAAAAAAATCGTGGATGAAATCGAAATCGCTGTATCTGCCAGAAAAATCGCAATTCAATTTTTTCTTAAAATCGTTCAGCCCTAGCACTATGTAACATTTCTGGTTAGCAGTCAACTGCCTGCTTGTCTCAACTGATATTATGGCTTTAGCTTGAATCTTCTATAATATAGTGTTAAACTTATCTATCTTGTATTTATTCAATTCCAGGTGTTTTTATAGAAACGAAAATGCTTAAATATATAGATTAGCCAGATTTGTTGCAAATAAATGAAGAAAATGTGAGCTGGCCTGCCTCTCCACAGAACTGACATGCAACTTGGCCTGGCAGCTTCAACAGCTTGCCTCCACTGAAAATTGTGAAACTTTAGATGTTATAGCATTTCCTTGAAGACAGGTGACAGATCCAGCTATTTGTTATTAGTTCATAATTAAATATTTTGTCAATCAACAGACGTTTTGTTTAGTTTGCTGAATTTTGTGATCTTTATGGAAGTACTGTTACACTATGTTTATACATGTACTGTGAGCAGATGACTTTCAATAGCAGTTTTGTAATTGTAGTAGTAACAGTAGTTTTGTAAGATGTAAATAACATCTATACTCTGCTTTGGTCTTTCACCTCTGTCATCCAGTTCTGAGTCACTTGGTTCTTCAGGAGATCCTCTAATGTGACAGAAGGCTTCAGCAGCTACTTCTGGCTCTCCCAGGTCTAAGCCCAGGTTGTTTCCTAAATCTTGGGGTAAAGTTGGAGCCTCACATCCCATTTCTTCATCAGCAGGCAGACAGTCTGAGGCACGGCGTTTGGGAAGGGGGATGAGAGGGGGAGGTAGTGTTCCTGAGGCATCTACTACAGTGGGGTCTAAAGGACGGGACACCTCACCCCCCTACGAGCACAAAACAAAAGTGCGTTGCATGGATTTACAGTCTACCACCACTAATAACACTGAGAAGTCTAAACCATAGACTGTATAAACAAGTGGTCTAGGGTAGTGCCATGTGTCAGACTCCAGCCAAATGAAGCTCATTGAGGCTTGCAGCTATAGGACCGAACATGGAGCAGAGTTTTATATTTGGAATTCTGACCACAAGTAAGTTTATCATGGCAACCAAAGAGCCAATCCAGAGCAAGATTGTTTAATGCTGCAATGCTGTTTTGGCAGGGAGCGGGCAATCAAACATGTTGCTAACGTTAGCAGGAGCGGCTTAGGGAATAGAAGCAATTTGACAGTTGAAAGGGAGAGTCTACCACAGAATTATGACCTGCCTTAAGTTTTATTTTTTGACGGGCTTGTTAAAATATAATGATGTCATGTAACCCAACCCAATGGTTTTGGACTCACTCTGAAGAAGTCTTTGAGCTGCGGGCTGTTATAAAGAGCAGGTATAGTGGTAGTGAAACCAAACATGACTTCTGCTGCTCTCCTCCTCTCTTCTATGACAGCTTCGTCAAATCTCCCTGCAGCAGATAGAAATATAGCAAAGTTAGTGTGTTAGCAAAACAGCTGGTGTATGGCAACAGATAAAACATTTATTAAAAATTTAAAGCGTATATGTAGGCCATATCATTACCAAAGACTTGTGCTCGTGGAAAAGTGGGGAAATCTTCTTCTCGTCTGAAAAGATTTCTATGAGTGTAGGCCAGCTCTCCATGAAGCTTCTTCAGCTCAGAGAACCTCCTCCAGACCACTACCTCCTTCACATCTTCAGGATGAGACTTGGACACAAACTACAAATCATCAAGGAAAAGTAGCATTCAGTCATTAGTATTGCTTTTAGATTTAGATTCATGCTTTAAAGGTGCACTATCTGACATTCTTGGTGCGGGGGTAGGGGATTTGCTACCTGCGTGTCTTGAGATGTTTTGCTTCTCCCTATCTCTCTGTATCTCAAAATCCATAATGGGTATTTTTATTGCTCAGGATTAACTTGAAAAACATGAACTCTTTCTGAGGGCTCACCTCTCCACTGACATGATCTGTAACTTGGCCTGGTGGTGTTACATACTGTGGAACATTTCAGATAAAGCAATAAATAAGTTATTGAAGTTTGAAAAACAAGATATTTAGATTTATGCATTAAACTGGTAACAGGAATGGAATCACAAAAATAGGACTGTTGAATAGGTCTGTCACAATAACAAATTTTGAAATGTGGTATATTGCTGAAGTAAATATAGATGACATTTAAGTAGTTAGTTTGCTACTTTTGTTCATAATTCTTTTACAGCTCAAATCTTGTCATATATATAAAAAATAACAAAATATTTCCCACTAGAGCAAAGAAAACCTACACACGATATACTATATATTATAATATTGACTTAAAAAAAATATTTTTTCATAATTTATTGAATTATTGAAGTCGATATAGTAATTAACGTGACATGCCTACTGTTCTATACCATTCTATAACATCTCAATAGTGGAGTACCTCCCACTGGAAAAGTTGATTAAACATGAAATGGGCGTTAACTGATGAATAACAAAAAATGATATAACAAAAACTGTGCAAACTATATTTCACATTTAAAAATTTGATAGAAATGTAACTGTGAATTTCTTTCTCAGAATAACCTTACATATCTCCTTCTGCACATGACTGTTCAAGATCACAGTGGTCATGCAGACTCCTTCACAGTGCACTAGCAGCACACAGGGTCTATTGTGGACACACCAACACACTTCTAGAAAATACATTTATCTGAAATATCACAGAGACACCTCTGACTTAAAGTTGAACATTTTGTTCAAAGTGACTACTATGTCCAGACAGATCAAAATGATGTTACATTATAGTCCACTGCTCAAAAATTAAAGGAACACTTTGAAAACACATCATTTGATCTGAAAAAATTTTGAATATCTATACAAATGAGGTCATTTCATTTCAAGTTTCTCCCTCTTGGTGTTTTTTGGCTGGTTTTCCTCTAATGCTGACTTTGGCTAGCGTGATTATCACTACTGGGAGCATGAAGTCATTCCTTAACCCTACAGAAGTTGCACAGATTGTCCAACTTCTCCAGAATGGCACATGCAGATGTGCCATTGCAAAGAGATGTAATGTGTCTCCTAGCACAACCCATTAGCAGGACCAATACTGCTCCTTTGTGCAAGGAGGTTCAGCACTGCCCATGCCCTACAGAATGACTTCCAGCAGGCCATTGGTGTGAATGTCTCTGCCCAAACAATCAGAAACAGACTTCATGGCTTGAGGGCATCAGGATGACTTGAGGGCATGATGTCCTGTACTGGGGCCTGTGCTCACCCCCCCAGCACCGTGGAGTTCCATTGACATTTGCTAGACAACACCAGAATTGGCAAGTCCACCATTGGTGCCCTGTGAAAGAGTGACGTGAAAGAGTCAGTCTGGAAAAGAAAAGGAGAACGCTATGCCGCCTGCAACATGGTTCAGCATGAGCGGTTTAGTGGTGGGTCAGTGATGGTCTGGGGAGGCATATTCATGGAAGGAAGCACAGACCTCTATCGGCTAGAAAACGGCAGTCTGACTGCCAATACGCATCGGGATGAAATCCTTGAATCCACTGACAGACCCTACACTGGTGCAATAGGTCCTGGGTTCCTCCTGATGCATGACAATGCCCAGCCTCTTGTGGCAAGAGTCTGCAGGCAATACATGGAGGATGAAGGGATTGATACAACTGAAGGGCCCCAAGGATCACCTGACTTAAACTCAATAAAACACCTCTGGTACATTATGTTTGTGTCCATCAGATGCTGCCAGGTTGCTCCTCAGACTCTACAGGAGCCCAGTGATGCCCTTACAGAGAACATCCCACAAGACACCATCCGTCGTCTCATCATGCCACAATGTTGTCAAACATGCATACAAACACGTGGGGGCCACACAAGAGACTAAGAAGCATTTTGAATTGCAGAAATTAAATTTTGGTAAAATGGATTAGCCTGCCACATTATTATTTCATTTTGCTTTTCAGGGTGGCCATAAAATTAAGTCCTGCATAGGCTGAAAGTTGGGTATGCAATTGGTGGGCACGTCCCATCGGGAGGAGACCCCGGGGAAGACCCAGGACACACTGGAGGGACTATGGCCGTGTCTCATTTCGGGGTCTGCAGCCTCAAAGGCCGGGTGCCTCGAAGGCTGTGAAGGCAGCCTTCGAACCAGCCTTCGAACCAGCCTCCGCGGACAGCATGGCCGTTGGCGAAATGGGACAGGTCCAGCCCACAGAGCCGCTCCCGTCGCCCAGCAACCAAGACACACTGCTAACGCTAATGCTAAAGCTAATGCTAGCAACACGCACCACGCAGATTACGCCTGGGTAATTGAACTATCGGATTTTGAGACCAAGTTATTTGAATAATTCTCATCCAAATCTTGTGGCTGAAACGAAAACGTATGTTTAACTTTTGCAAAACAAAACTGTTATATTTCTGGGATAGATCTGAAATAGGCTCAAATACAGTGATGAGATATGCATTATTAATTATTATTATCATTATTAAATATTTTTATATTGACCAAGGATTACATTTATACAGGGAATGCATTTAAATCAGTTTATAAAGAAAAACATCTCTCCTTTGAGAAAAGATGGTTTATTAAACATTCAAAGGAACTTCTGGAAATACTTTATCTTGATGTGAAAAGTCAAACACTGAACCCATTACACACATTCAATGCAATAATAGGTGAGTAAAAACAGCTGTATGTCAGTGAACTCTCAAATTCTCTTCCCTTTTTGCTGAAGCAGGTGACAATCCAAAATGAACAAATTATCTTCGCAAAAGGAGAAATTTAATTTGTCAACTGGACAGAGTTTATTTGGTCGAATACGTTTCGCAGCTCATCCAAGCTGCTTCCTCAGTTCTGGTCAGATGCTGGTGGACACTGCTTTATATCTGCCTGAAGGGAGGAGCTTAATTACAATAAAAATTACTCTGAGACAACACATATTTGTTTACAGTTTCTGTTAGTCAGGTGAGTATTCAATATGGAGTTGTTTACAGTTTCTGTTAGTTAGGTGTGTCTATTCAATATGGAGTGGGAGTGGGGGAGTAGTTGGCATATCCATTCAGGGCCATGATGGGTGTTTTTACACCTCTGGACATGTCCTGGCTAGTCCCATTGTTTTCTCTGTTTGTTTTGATTTAGGTTTGAGAATAGAGTTTTAGATGGGAGACAAATGATGTCTGAGACCTCCATTTCTGTTCAAGGAAGGATTCTCTTTCTTGACAAAAATAGCCTCTTTAACTCCCCTCTCAAACCAGTTCTTTTCTCTGGCCAGGATCTGGACCTCACTGTCCTCAAAGGAGTGGCCCATGGCACCTAAAAGCCATGGGCCACTCCTCCCCCACTCCCACTCCATATTGAATAGACTCACCTGACTAACAGAAACTGTAAACAAATATGTGTTGTCTCAGAGTAATTTTTATTGTAATTAAGCTCCTCCCTTCAAGCAGATATAAAGCAGTGTCCGCCAGCATCTGACCAGAACTGAGGAAGCAGCTTGGATGAGCTGCGAAACGTATTCGACCAAATAAACTCTGTCCAGTTGACAAATTAAATTTCTCCTTTTGCTATGGATTCTACCTGGACGACTGAGGGATTCTACACGCAACCTATCTTCGCAAAATAGATCTGAAAACAACCACAACCACTCAGTGTGATGTATCTCTTGTCTTCTGGAGGAGGAAGAGCAGAATGGGCCTTATGTCTGATTGATCAAAGCCCTGTCCTGCAGAGTGAAAACCTGTATGACACACATATTAAGAAAACTACAAAACTATTACAGGTAAATTTGGTTCACAGTGTATATACATTCAGATCCAAAGGCCGTTTAGATAAATCGAAACATCTTAATTAATAGAGGAATCCCACACATATTTTCACAATTTAGATTTCAATATGAGCATGATTAATTTGCAGCCCTTATTATTGCAGGCCTAACTTCTCCAGTATTGTCCTGAGTCAAACAGAACATAAACATTCACATTTACATAATAATAAATACAGTACATTTATAATTATATTATATATATAATATGAAATCTGTTACAGATCTCCTAGTGTTACAGCAAACATTTGTTCAATAACCATGCAGCACATGCTATCCTTTCATTCATGTAGTTAATTATGTATTTTTTTTATTACATTTTTCAAGGTGCTTTTGTAAGGGAGATACAGTGCATACGGAAAGTATTCACAGCGCTTCCTTTTTCCCACATTTTGTCATGTTACAGCCTCATTCCAAATTGTATTAAATTCATCTCCTACCTCAAAATTCTACACACAATACCCCATTATGACAATGTGAAAAAAGTTTTTTTTTTACATGTTTTGAATTTATTAAAAATAGAAAACTAATAAATCACATTTACATAAGTATTCACAGCCTTTGCTTAATACTTTGTTGATCTACTTTTGGCAGCAATTACAGCCTCAAGTCTTTTTGAATATGATGTCACAAGCTTAGCACACCGATCTTTAGGCAGTTTTGCCCATTCTTCTTTGCAGTAATTCTCAAGCTCCATCAGGTTGGATGGGAGACGTCTGTGCACAGCCATTTTCAGGTCTCTCCAGAGATGTTCAATCGGATTCAAGTCTGGACTCTGGCTGGGCCACTCCAGGACATTCACAGAGTGGTTCTGAAGCCAATCCTTTGAGATCTTGGCTGTGTGCTTCGGGTCGTTGTCCTGCTGAAAAATGAACCTTCATCCCAGTCTGAGGTCAACAGTGCTCTGGAGCAGGTTTTCATCCAGGATATCTCTGTATATTGCTGCATTCATTTTTCCTTCTATCCTGACTAGTCTGCCAGTTCCTGCTGCTGAAAAACATGCCCATAGCATGATGCTGCCACCACCATGCTTCACTGTAGGGATGGTATTGGCCTGGTGATGAGCGGTGCCTGGTTTCCTCCAAACATGACGCCTGGCATTCACACCAAAGAGTTCAATCTTTGTCTCATCAGACCAGAGATTTGTGATGTTTCTCATGGTCTGAGAGTCATTCAGGTGCCTTTTGGCAAATTCCAGACAGGCTGCCATGTTACTTTTACTAAGGAGTGGCTTTCGTCTGGCCACTCTACCATACAGGCCTGATTGGTGGATTGCTGCAGAGATGGTTGTCCTTCTGGAAGGCTCTCCTCTCTCCACAGAGGAACGCTGGAGCTCTGACAGAATGACCATCGGGTTCTTGGTCACCTCCCTGACTAAGGCCCTTCTCCCCCGATCGCTCAGTTTAGACGGCCGGCCAGCTCTAGGAAGAGTCCTTTACGAATAATGGAGGCCACTGTGCTCATTGGGACCTTCAAAGCAGCAGAAATTTTTCTGTATCCTTCCCCAGATTTGTGCCTCAAGGCAATCCTGTCTCGCAGGTCTACAGACAATTCCTTTGACTTCATGCTTGGTGTTTGTGCTCTGACATGCACGGTCAACTGTGGGACCTTATATAGACAGGTGTGTGCCTTTCCAAATCATGTTCAGTCAACTGAATTTACCGCAGGTGGACTCCAATGAAGCTGTAGAAACATCTCAAGGATGATCAGTGGGAAAAGGATGCACCTGAGCTCAATTTTGAGCTTCATGGCAAAGGCTGTGAATACTTATGTAAATGTGATTTATTAGTTTTCTATTTTTAATAAATTCAAAATAATGTCAAAAAAAAAACTTTTTTCACATTGTCATAATGGGGTATTGTGTGTAGAATTTTGAGGTAAGAGATGAATTTAATACAATTTGGAATGAGGCTGTAACATGACAAAATGTGGGAAAAAGGAAGCGCTGTGAATACTTTCCGGATGCACTGCATAATGGATAATAACACTTAATAAGTCCATCTTATTTGTGAACAACTGTCTACTGACAAATAGGTAGGTTTAGTTCTCCATTGTGATATTACTACATTACTACACATGATAGTACTACATTGTGTAGTATACTTTTCAGATCACCAGCTTCCCGGCCATCATTTAGTAATCACAGAAGTACAGGCTGTGGATAACATAGGAAATAAATGGGGAAATCCAGGTTAATTCACAACTACTCACATATGTACAAATGAAAAAGGTTTTCAAATGGCAGTAATGACAGATTTGATATAGTTTTCATGGCTGATGTTATATTATCTAACAGGAGTATATAGCACTGTTTTAATACTCACCTCCAGCCATGTTCACGGAGAACTTAGCCCCAGTGAACAGGTGGTCCTTCTCCCGCCTCAGCTCAGTTAGTCGGGTGGTCTGCTCCTTGTTCCCTGAAGACAAGAATATTCTTACATACTGGAGAATATCCAACATTACAACAGCTAAGCTAATAAACAAGTGTAAGGGATAACGCTACTAACCGCTAATACAACAATATCTGTAAACTAAGCCATAACAACTACCTTCATACATATGTTTAACTTAACATCTTAAGTTCAGCTTAAGTGAACTTGTTTATGTACAGTTTCATGTAGCTAGTAACTTAGAATTAATTGTAGGCGAGGTAAACCAGGACTTACATTTAAAAGTAAAATTGCAACTGGTACGGGACGCAGCCGCGGACTCCATTTTTTCCGTAGAAGAAGTAGCGTGCGGTGCATGCTGGGAAATATAAGGCCGCGAAGGATACATTTTCACGTCCTTCGTTCACGGCCTGATCTCCATGGAAACGAGGCCGGTTTTCAGGCTGTATCCTCAGAGGCTGCATGAAATGGAACAGGCCTTGTCGCGCCGGAAGTGGCGTATGTGGCCTGAAAACCAGCCTCGGAGGCTGTAGACCCCGAAATGAGACACGGCCTATGTCTATCGGCTGGCCTGGGAATGCCTCGGGATCCCCCCAGAAGAGCTGGCCGCGACAAGGCCCCAGATAAAGTGGAAGAAAATAGATTGATGTAGGCTGAAAATTTTATTTCTGTTAAAAGAGGTGGCATATTTTTATTCCTAAGACATTGTCATGTATTTGCATATATATCCAGCATATTTTTTTTCACATTGAGATCTGATGTGTTTTCAAAGTGTTCCTATAATTTTTTTGAGCAGTATAGAAATAAATTGGGAGAACTAGCAACGCTGTGCATGTGAAGCTTGATGTGTTACCAGCCAAATAAACTATCAGTATTTAAAGGTTGACTCTTAGTCATGTCATAATGTTGTTACCTCCACAAAAGCATACCTGGAGTTGTGTCTTGTTTCATTCTCACATATCTGAATGACCCAGAACTATATGGCTGTCTTAGGGCAGGGCAACATAAATAAATAAATAAATAAATAAATAAATAAAAATCCACTAATTGCATTTGGAGTCTAAATTGATTTGGACGAAAATCGATTTCATTTCCTCCACTATCTTGCATTGGAAATGCACAACAGGCTGCTCATTGCAGTGATAAGGAGCAACGTGTAGTACTCTTCCTTTATGTTGTACTCTTCCTTTATGTGCCTCATGAAGAAGAGAAAAGTTTTCAAATCGCACCTTTTACCGCGGTGAAGTTGGTTTCACGTTGGACGTTGGATACTGGCCTCCACAACAACAGTGGAAGTTTCCACTGTCTGTCCCTCGCTCGCTGTAGTATGATGCGGGGAGCTGTATTCTGAAATCTCACCAAGTACGCTGGTTAGGAACCGTCAATAAACTACCCGTATAGTGAATGGAGTTTGCTTAAAAAATTTATCAGTTAAAATAATCAAACGCAATTGTGAAAAAAATACACTTAAAACAAATAAAAGGAAAGAATAAAAAGGTATTGCGCACATGTTTTATAAAACATTTGATATTTTTATGTATTTTGAGGGTTAATTAATTAATGCATTTTTTCAATATCTTCCATGTCAAGTAACCTAAAAACTCCAAACTAGATTATTATAATAGTCTTAGTCCTCTGGAATCATGCACACATTTAGGTTTTTTGAATTAGCCCTTTGTGGAACTTTTATGGATTTTTTCCCTTGAAAATCTGTGATTTTTTTTCAATAGCTTGTAAGACAGGTGACCTAGCAACTCCAATCCTAGTTATTATAGTAGTTCTGGTCCTGAGGTATCACAAACACCTTTTGGTTTTCTGAATTAACCCTTTCTGGGATTTTCAGGATTGAAAATCTGAGATTTTTGTCAATTCTAAGGTTCTTCTAAGGCAGGTGACCTAGCAACCCCAATCCAAGTTATTATAGTAGATCTAGTCCAGCCCGAAGGAGCGACGTAGGGCCGTCCCCCCACAGAAGGATCTATAGGGGGCCGGTGCAGGGAGATCTGGGTGGCAGTCGAAGGCAGGGGCCTCTAGATCTCCGGACATGGAGACAAGCTCTGGGGACATGGAATGTCAACTCGGTGGGGGGGAAGGAGCTTGGGCTCCAGAACCCAACTCCTGGAGGGGGGCTGGACTCTCCATTTCTCTGTCATTGCCCGCGGGGAGCAGCGGTGTGTAGGCATGTGTGATTGGGAGGAACGGCCTGCCTAATCTGAACCCAAGCGGTGTCCTGTTATTGGACGTCTATGCTAGCCACGGTTTGTCCATAACGAACACCATGTTTGAGCACAAGGGAGTCCATCAGTGCACGTGGCACCAGGACACCCTGGGCCGAAGGTCGATGATCGACTATTGTCATGTCATCTGACCTCCGGCCGCATGTCTTGGACACTCAGGTGAAGAGAGGGGCAGAGCTGTCAACCGATCACCACCTGGTTGTGAGATGGGTCTGCTGGCGGAGGAGGAAGCCGGAAAGACTTGGCAGACCCAAGCATACAGTGAAGGCCTGTTGGGAATGTCTGGCAGAACCCTCTGTCAGGGGGACCTTTAACTCACACCTCCGGGAGAGCTTCTCCGAGAACCCGAGGGAGGCTTGGGACATGGAGTCCGAGTGGGCTTTGTTTTCGGCCTCTATTGTCGATACTGCTGCTCGTAGCTGTGGGCGTAAGGTCTGTGGTGCCTGTCGCGGCGGCAATCCCCAAAGCCGGTGGTGGACACTAGAAGTAAGGGATGCTGTCAGGCTGAAGGAGGAGTCTTATAGGGCCTTGTTGGCTTGTGGGACTCCTGAGGCAGCTGACAGGTACCGGTGGGCCAAGCATGCTGCAGCCTGGGCAGTCGCAGAGGCAAAAACTCGGGGTTGGGAGGAGTTCGGAGAGGCCATGGAGGAGGACGATCGGATGGCCTCAAAGAAATTCTGGCAAACCATCCGACGCCTCAGGAGGGGAAGCAGTGCTTCAGTGCTTGGTTTTCTGAATTAATTTGGAAATGCAAAAGGTGTGCGTGATACCTGAAGACTAGAACTATTATAATAATCTAAATTGTAGTTTTTAGGTTACTTGACCTGGAAGATATTGAAAAAAATGCATTCATTAACCCTCAAAATACAAAATATCAAATGTTTTATAAAACATACATGCACAATAGTTTTTCTTTTCTTTCTTTTTATTTGTTCTATGTGTATTTATTTGTTCTATGTGTATTTTTCACAGTTACTTTAATTGATTCATTTTTTTTAAGCAAACTCCATTCACTATAAGGCTAGTTTATTGACGGTCCCTAACCAGCATACTTGGCGAGGCTTCAGAATACAGCTTGTCGGTACCCAGTGTGGGCGGAAGTACCTGATGTGGGCTGTGTTCGCGCATGTGCAGTTTGTGTATTGTTGTACGGGTTTCACGACAGTGCCCGATTCGTCCCTTGCAGTTGGTTTACGGCTCTTGCGGTTTGTTTATGTCTGCATTGTGCGTAGGTGGCTGTCGTCGGTTTTACTGTACGCGATGGCGATGAGCGAGGATTTTCAATTTTATGCTGCACTGCTGGACTACATGTCCACAGGAAAAAGGTCCACTGTGGTGAAAATAAAGAAGCTAAGACACGGACCGGGGTCTCTCCGCGGACCTAGCCCAGTGACAGTACACTGTCTCTGGGTAGGTGGTCTGGGGATGTCCCCCGATTGTCCCGGAGCTGAGGAGCTCCAGACCCAGACCGGGGTCTCTCCGCGGACCTAGCCCAGTGACAGTGCACTGTCTCTGTGTAGGTGTTCTGGGGATGTCCCCCAATTGTCCCGGAGCTGAGGAGCTCCAGACCCAGACCGGGGTCTCTCCGCGGACCTAGCCCAGTGACAGTGCACTGTCTCTGGGTAGGTGGTCTGGGGATCTCCCCCGATTGTCCCGGAACTGAGGAGCTCCAGACCCAGACTGGGGTCTCTCCGCGGACCTAGCCCAGTGACAGTGCACTGTCTCTGGATAGGTGGTCTGGGGATGTCCCCCGATTGTCCCGGAGCTGAGGAGCTCCAGACCCAGACCGGGGTCTCTCCGCAGACCTAGCCCAGTGACAGTGCACTGTCTCTGGGTAGGTGGTCTGGGGATGTCCCCCGATTGTTCCGGAGCTGAGGAGCTCCAGACCCAGACCGGGGTCTCTCCGCAGACCTAGCCCAGTGACAGTGCACTGTCTCTGGGTAGGTGGTCTGGGGATGTCCCCTGTTTGTCCCGGAGCCGAGGAGCTCCAGACCCGGACCGGGGTTTCTCCGCAGACCTAGCCCAGTGACATTGCACTGTCTCTGGGAAGATGGTCTGGGGATGTCAACATTATTAAACTGGCTACGAATAATCCGTGTCTGTCTATCTGTCTATCTATCTCTATCCATCTATCTATCTATATCATCTATATCTATCTATCCATCTGTCCATCTATCCATCTATCTATCCAAATTGCCTTCGTTGTCAAAATACGTCTCTGTCGTAAATAAAATAAATAATCAAAAAAAAAGCCCGAATCGGGCAGGAAAACCCGCCTTCTTCCTGATGTTTCCTGATACGTTATTATACGTCATTATACGTCATTGTGCGCATGTGCAGTACACACAGAGCCCACATCAGGTACTTCCGCCCACATTGGGCACCCACACAGCTCCCCGCACCATGCTACAGATAGTGGAAACTTCCGCTGTTGTTGCGGAGGGGAATATCCAACGTCCGACGTGAAACCAACTTCACCGCGGTCACATCAGCTACATGTTTGATGCAGCCCCTACACTGTTATGAGTGTGTTTATATCTTGGTTAAATGTTTGAGAGACGAACATGTGTGAACACAACTCCGTTTGTTTGTGATGACACGTAACCGATCAGAAAATTCCGTAATGTTGGCCCTTTAATGATAAGTGAAGTCCAGTCAGTGATAAACATATAACTATAGGAAACAGCAGCCGTACACGATGCGTATACGGCCGCGATAGAGACAGTACGGTAGACAGTACCCGGGCGGTGATCCTGTACTCCGTGTGGCCCTTCTCGTGCATGCGTGTGTCGTTGACGGTGAAAAAGCGGTAATACTCCTCTTTCTGTTTCCGTGACATGTCCCCTCACGACTTTAAGTGTGATTAAAAAAAATGATTATGGCGAAAGTAAGTCACAAACATCAACAGAGAAGACATACCAACAGACCACATCCGCGTCCTGACGTATATCAAACGTCATTACGTAGGGAGCCACGTAATGCCTTGCTTTCGCTCGCTGTGTGTGCGTCTGTCAGTCTTAAATAATTTGATAATTTTATCTCCCTGATAACCCTCCCTTTATTTATTTCAGTTTACTTTGTGACTCTGTAATTGCTGCAGCGGCTGATCAGATTATTTATAAGTAGCCATAGACTGTATATAGAAATGTAGATAGCTAACCCGCAAGCGATCTTGTTTCAAGTAGGAAGGGAACATGGGGGCAATTCCAGCTCCATCAGTTAAATTATTTCCAATTGCCTGCATTAAAAAATAGTGGCCTCTCTCTGTGTAACTGCTGCAGCAAGTCTCTTCATTTTGGTATTAAAATGTTCGCATTAACCCACTCTATATGATTTTGGTTGGATGCTGGAAGAATTGCTGGGTTTGACGTCACAACATTCTATTGGCTTACAAAAGGCTTATAGGCCTAAAGGAGATGGGCATGATCAGGTTCAAAATTTATGGACTTTATAATCAATAGGGTTCCATCTTGAAATATGACATAATGACATTCTGTAACCCCAAAATAAATAATGTCCCACCTACCACCACATCTCCATGTCATTTCTTAAGGGGAGTATGGTCATCAAATGTTTTTTAACCACCAAAAAAGCAAAAATTATTTTTCTCACTTGTTCGTCTTTTGGTCAGTTTGGTCTCTGTTGAGAACTGAGGGATTTGTGAATAATTTTTGTAGAGTGAAGTTGGTCTGCTAAACTGTAAATATAAACCAAGAAAAATGTAAGCAGCCATTTAAAATTATTGAGATAAATGGGAAATGAAGATGCTAAATTAAATAATTTAATCACGTTGAGAAATGATTTATTATTATGAACCAAGATTGGAAATAAGAAGCCATCATACTTTCTACTCTGAAGCAGCTTATGTTGAAGGAAGAATCTGTCAGCTCACTTCAGTATGAGTTTTAGAAATTTAACAGCAGATTTTAGTAAAACAGAAGAGCCACTAGAGGGGAGTGTGTGACTTAAACTCAATCTAGGTGACTCTCAGCCCTTCTCTAGTAACAAAATGAAGGCCATTTAAATTCATAAGATTGCGTGTATAACAAACAATAAGGGAGTATAAGGAGACTTTGAGGTCTTTAATTAAAAGACTAAGCCTCGGAAAGGAGAAGTTTTGAAATTAAAACAAGCCTTAAAACTTATGCAACGTAACAATTAGTATTTAATAGTTATAGTAAGTCTCGTAGCGATAGTAAGTCTCGTAGGAAAGTAAATCTAGCAACAAAATCCTGGGATGAGAATAAGCCGCGCAAAATGAAACTGTAAAGTGCATACTATATTGTATTAACAAAGACTTATTTTTAAGCAAAAGGAGAAATTTAATTTGTCAACTGGACAGAGTTTATTTGGTCGAATACGTTTCGCAGCTCATCCAAGCTGACTTATTTTTAAGGAGAAAACAACACAATACATGTAGAAGTTAGGTTGATAATAAACAAGCCAAAAAGAAATAAAAAGAATAAACAAAACGAAATGAAATATAACAGGCATATAACTGATTACGAGTAGCAAGTTAATATTTTATAGCAAAGTAAATAAAGAGCAAATATGAGTTAAAGTGTACTTGCACATTAGAAATAAGGTTCTGAGAGCTCCAATTGAAGAGCGTGATCCTTGGGGAAAAAAAAAAAAAAAAAAAGATTGTGATAACAGAATTCATAATTAGAGGCTGACTTAATTTAAAAATAATGCATAAAGTTGAATGATTAAGGTTAAACTGTAGCAAAACAAATCCTTAAAGTAAGGTCCAAGCAAACCTATTAAGAATATGAACCTTCCGACAAAATATTGCAAAAAAAGACTTTATTAAAGGAAATAAGTCATGATCTGCATAAAGAAATTTAAACTGTCAAGGTAAAGGGCAAATAAGAAAGTTGAAACAAATAAAGAAACAAAAATAATTATATAATTACCAAAGAAAAGTATTACGATAATTAAATGCCGAAATAAATGCACAAGTTTAGCTGCACAACAGGAGTCCTAAAACATCTGTTAAAATTAATAAAGAACCGACATTAATTTAGAAACATTTCACAGAATATACAAAAGTGTCCTATACGTTTGTGTGAAAGATGAGTGTGTTTTCTTTTAAATGTTTTGAAGTTTTTCTAGCATAGCATATGTGTCAAGAAATTGCCAGAATTTGAAGAATCCAAATTGTGTAATTTGGAGAATCATCTGCAAAGCTTGAAGAAGCATGTTGAAATGTTTAGTAGTGTTAAAGGTGTTTTTAATTAATTAACATTTAATAAGGAAAAGAGGCTGAAAAATAAACTTTGAAATGTGGTTAGATTTTGGAAATACCCAAGAATGAAAATAACAGAACGGCCTAAAGTAAAGCAAAATGAAGAGAGATTTTAGAGAGAATAGAAAGGAGAGCCACATTACATTTTGAACAAGAAATTGAGCTAAGTATCAGAGCTCAATTTCTCTGATACTTAGCTCAGTATCAGAGAAATAATACAAGTGTGAAGAAGAATGTTTCGGTAACATTTGAGGTTTTGTATCTAAGTCAACAATTCTGAGAAATATACCCTTGAGGTGTGAAGAAGAAGTGTTGTATTAGCAAAAATCATAACAGTCAAACCGCAGAATGTTCTAGAATATTCTCTGACGGGTTATGAGATTGTTAACCACATTATGTGGGAGGAGAAATGGGTTACTGAGAAGAATAAAAAGGGAGACCTGGGGGCACCAAATTGTTCACATCCAGCAACAACCTGTGAACTGCACTTTTCGTCTCAAGAAGTTTTATTCAAGGCCATCACCAGGAATTGGTAAGTAAAAATTCATTACAGGAGAAATAATAGGATGAACATATAAAATGATGAGAAGATAAAGGTAGGAAGGTAGTAAAAAGTAGTAGAAGTAAAAATATAGGAAATCATAATAATAATAATGATAATGCATCAGTTTTATATAGCGCTTTTCAGGACACTCAAAGACGCTTTACAGGGCATTATTCATTCATTCCACACTTGGTGATGGTAAGCTACTACTGTAGCCACAGCTGCCCTGGGGCAGACTGACGGAAGCGAGGCTGCCAATCTGCGCCATCGGCCCCTCCGACCACCACCATCACTCACGCACACACCACTTTCATACTAGGCAATGTGGGTGAAGTGCCTTGCCTAAGAACACAACGACAGCTTTTTTGACTGGCGCCCCACTGTGGCACCTGATTTTCCCAGTGGTCTCCCATCCAAGTACTAACCAGGCCCGGCCTTGCTTAGCTTCTGAGATCTGACGGGATCAGGCTTTGACAAGCCGGTATGGCCACAATCATCATATTATTAAAATTATAGGAATCTTAGGAAAATTATTCTAAAATTATTGTTTATAATAAGGCATATATGGGATAAAAGGTAGGGTTTGAAAGGTAAGGTTTGGGTTGACATTAAGGTATTATGTAAGTAAGGGTGGTGAAGTGTTAGGAAGGTTAGTACTGGGCTATCTGAAGTCTGATACAACTCGGCTCTACGCGACAGTCTCTTTGCATACAAGCTTTCATGTGGAAACAATTATCTTCCCTGCGCTGAAAGATAATTTAATATTCAATTTAATCAACTTGCATCCATAAGGCCATTTTCACAAACTGCAATTTTCTCCCGTAGGGATATCTTCGGCCCCTATCTTGTCATTCTGAGCAAACGGTGTTCAGTTGATGTGCCGTCCTCTAGGGAGAGAGAGACCGAGACAGTACTACTAGCAGTTAAATTGGGCAGGCAGAGGCAGTGCTTCCATTAGGCAAAAGTAGGCGGCCATACCGTGTAACACTTACAGGGTCTACAGGTAAGCTTTAATAACAAAGCAACCCAGTCAGTGTGTGGGTTCAACAGCCATTAGGCAGCTTTTATTTACAGGTTACAAAACAAAGTTAAGGTTGATTGGTATGGGAGAGATGGAGATGCCACTGCAGGGGTGAGGCTCCATCCTAAAGCTGGGGCGAAGGAGACATGCTACGAGTGAAAAACAGACAAGATTAACACAAAGAAAATCATTATCACAACTGAAAATACTCAATTACAAGTGCTACCACCACCAATAATAATAAATAAGGTCACCCTCTAAAGTAAGCCCCCTCCACACCCAGCTGTCTACAGGCAGACACACCCACTGCAGCGCTACAATGTATATGCAATAGTATAATCTGAACTCAAAACTCATAAAATGGCAACCAGCACTGAGCCTGTAAGCACAGTGCAGTTAATATTAAAATTACATAAACCACAATTATATAATAGGATAAAGGCTAAAAGCATACCTCCACAAGCTGGACTGTTAGGACCCTTTGAAATTATATTTACAAGAATTAATCTTTTGACAGCAAGATTAAAATACACAAAACAGATTTATTTGACTCACTAGAAATAATCATGTGTTAGGCCTACTCAGGAAGAGGAAGTGAGCTTGTGCATCTCTGACCTTTATGGTCTCTGTCATGTGACACAGGTGTCAGGCAAGGGATTAGCTAAAGTGATTGGCTAAAAAAAGAGATCTACTGTAAAGTTAACTAATCAGAAGCAGTGTATATATAAAAAAATATGTTCCTCACCTTCCACAGTGGTTGGTCTCCCTGACCCTCATACATACATACATATATATATATATATATATATATATATATATATATATATATATATATATATATATATATATATATATATATGTTTTATGCCAGCTATTTAGTTATGTCGCTCCATGTATGCTTTCCCTGCCAGCATCATACCCTGCAGATGGACTGTCTCCCCCTGCCCCTGGTATTTCTCTAGTTTCTCATGTTCCTTTTTCCTGATATTACCATCGCTTGGTATTGCAATGTCCACCACCATGGCTTTGTTCTGTTGCTTATCCACCACCACTATGTCTGGTTGGTTTGCCATCACCATCCTGTCAGTCTGTATTTGGAAGATATCTGGTATATATATATATATATATATATATATATATATATATATATATATATATATATATATATATATATATATATATATATATATATATATATATATAGACTAAAAACAGACTTTTTTTTTTTTTTTTAAGACACACACTGGATCTAGTTCATATTGATGTTATATCAAGAGTAAAAGAGAGATATTGCTCAACTGCAACACAATAGATTAGAAATTTGTCTTTTTGGGACACTACTGCTGCGGAACACGATGCCTTTTCAGGAGTACTTTAAATTGACATAATATCTCATTGGCAGTGGCTTTGTCATAAACTGCCCCCTTGATCATTTAGGATACTCCATAATTTCCTGCTGTCATTTTTATGTTTTGGAGACACTCCTCTTGTGTTATACCATTAAATCAAAGTCTTTTTGTTTAGTACAATTCTTCTGACCAGATTAAATTGGCTGATGGGCAAGCTTTTTTCAGGTGAGGAGGATGGAAGGAGTCTGCATGTAGAAAGGAGCATTTATCAGTTTCTTTTTGAAACAGATCTGTCACTAGTTTGTTCCCTTCACGTCTGATCAAAAATGTCTAGGAAGCTTATTTCTGTTTCACTGTGGTTTAAAGTAAATTTTAAGTGTTGCTTTCTAATGTTGAGGAAATTATAAAACTCCAATATGCTTTCTTTTGACCCCATGTATATCATTAAAAAATCATCAACATATCTCTTCCAAAGTTTTATTAGTTATGGTTGTGGAATGGATTTGCATACAAGAAGGAGTGGATAAAAGAAGCCAGAAACAGATTAGATGGCCCCTAGTTTAATTTTGTATTCCTGGTTAAGGATACTTAACCAGGAATACAAAATTAAACACTTCTTATAATATCATATTTATTTCTGATGTATTTACTTGCCCGATGATACATAATGTATTATGTTATATGATGTACAGTGTACATTGTGTTATATATTGTGTTGTGTGGACATCTCTTATGGCCTACTTTTGGACTGGATTTCTGCATACATATGTTGGTGTGTGTGTGTGTGTGTGTGTGTGTGTGTGTGTGTGTGTGTGTGTGTGTGTGTGTGCGTCTGTGTATGCCTGTGTGCATGTGTGTGTGGTTTCTGTAAAAAACAAAAAGGAAATAATTAAAATCAAGCATGATACAGGCAAATACACAGGTAAATAACGTGACTGTACCAAGGCTGATAAGAGTGGCTGAATATCGCCCTCTTTTGGTCAGAAATATGTACTGCAAGGTTGGGTTTACAGTTTGGTCATGAATATTAATTAGTGGAGAGCTGCGCTACACTGGAGGACAAATTATTTAACTGTGGTGTTTTGACAAAGGAAAAAACTTAGCAGACTAATTAGGGGACCATTCGATGTTAAAATGCAATATTAGGTGGTACTGTAAATAGTAGCTTGTATACTCATAACTAAGCACACAGGTAAAAGCCAGGTATAAATTACAAACAGGAATATATTAACTGGAAACACGTGCCATTATGATGCCTCGTGACTGCACAAACTGAACTTAAAACAGTGGCTGCATTTGGTGCCTGGGCAAATACATACATAATGATGGTACACATACTACAAATAAAAATACAAGTACAACACTTATTTTATCATTAATGCACACGGTACATGTCCAACCCAACACACTCGAAATAACTGCTTAACATAACACTGAGAAGGACTAGACCAAACATGCCCCCTCAAAGTGGACTGAACCATTATAGCTGCCACTGGGGGCCACAGGAGGTTTTATACAGCCACCCCCTAATATGCGGAGCATATTTGTTAAAACTAAAAACCCATGTGAACATGACTAATTACTATCTACAGACATTAGCGCAACAAGTTTGGCCACCAGGCGTCAATAGGTGGGGTCCCCAGTGGTCACTTCTACCACTTGCACCTGTCCATCCGGGCTGGGGCACCTGTGTGACATTACGCACAGGCTAAAGTGCCCGCCGGAAAAGTGGTCAGCTATGACCTGGCTGTGGCACCACTTCCACCTCCCAAGCTGTTCCCTGGTGCCATACACAGCTTGAGGCAATGGAGTGTCCCACCACCCCATGAGCAGCATATTTGTATTATCCAAGTGGTTTGGAGTTTAGTATTCCCTCCACCTCGATGAGGACAGAGTGCAGTAGATCCTCTGCTAAACTCTGATCCTGGAGGACCACCAAATGTGGATTTAACTGAGCAGATCTCCCGCTCCCAGGCTCCCCCAAAATGTGGAGCGTGTAGAGGGTTAAAGTGAAACGTGATGCTCTGTTCACTGAGCTTCTCCTGCAGCTGAGGCTTCATTGCCTTAAATGCTTCTTGTAGCTCCCTGTTGCCTCCTCTGAAGTCAGTATTTCAAATGGCTTTCCTCTCCGTGCAATGAACCGGTGCAGAGCCATGAGAAACAAGTCAGTGTCCATACCATTAAGTAAGTCCACGTGAACACAGTGGGTGGTGAGACATTTAAAGATAATGCCCTAGAGCTTTTCTTGTCTCCTGCCTATCTTTGTGGTGAAAGGGCCAAAACAGTCTATGCCAGTGGACCAAAATGGAGGCTGCTGTAGGCACAGCCAGCTGGCAGGAAGACCAGATATTCCAAGCAGATGCTCCAAGCAGTGATGTTGGTATTTTCTAATGGCCTGCCTTTTAAAATCCAGTAGACATGCCTCAATTCACCAAAACAGTATCAGGGTCAGGATGCAGGAGGTGAGAATCATAGTCTTTAATGTCGTGGGGTGCACAGTGGGATGCAGAGAGTCAATATCCATGTTCTCTGCACCTGGAGACGACCACCTACCCAAATAAGACCAAGCTTGGAGTCATATTCTTAGACAGGGTGTGGACTAGGCTGTCTGAGTGCATCTCCTATTCAGCTTTAAGTGCATTCATTTCTACAGGAAAACTATCCAGCTGTGCCTGTCTTGGCAGCTGAATTTCCCAGCTTTCCCAGGACCAGATCAGCCCAGGAATCATGGTCTACAGAATTAAACTGTGTTGGAGTAGCAACATGGGCACAGAGCAACATGGGCAACATGGGCACAGAGCACAGATTTCTTAAATTCACTGTTGTCTACAGAGTCATTACTTAGAACAGGTTGGGTTGGCCAGTGCTCAGGAGTTTGTCTCAAGAAGGAAGATCCATCCCTCCACTGGTTTGGGGTAGACAGCTCCAGCAGTGCTTTGCCCCTGGTGATGTCAACTGCTGGATTCAGAGCAGAGGGAACATATCTCCAGCTGGCAGAGCTCCTGTAGTTCAGCAATACGAGTGCCAACAAAATCTTTATATTGACATGACTCAGACTGGATCCAGTTGAGAACAGTGGTAGAGTCTGGCCACAAAGTGGTGTCAGTGATGGGGAGAGTAAGCTCACTGGAGAGGAGTTTGGATAGTTGTGCCCCTGAGAGTGCTGCATAGCTCCAAACGAGGTACTGACAGTTGTTTTCTTGGTGCTACATGGGACCTGGTCATGGCAAAGGCAGTGTGGACTTCATGTCCAGCTGACTCAAATCTCAGATATGCCACTGCTTCATAACTATACTCTGATGCATCACAGAATAAATGCAGTTGCACTGTTCTATCTTGTGTCTCTGGAGTGATGTAGCACCTTGGCATGCAGACATCTGGGAAAAAACTGTAGCTTACTCACCCACTCCTGCTATAGTTGAAGCAGCTCACCCTGAATTGGCTCATCCCAGTGTCTCCCCTTCTGCCACAGCAGCTGTACGATGAGCTTGGCCCATGTGGTGAAGGGGATGATGACAGTGTTAATTTCGTTGACGAAAACTATGACGAAATTATTTCGTCAACGAAGGTTTTTTGCGGACGAAAACGAGACGAAAACTAAATAAAAATTACTTTTAAATGACTAAAACGATGACGAAATAGACGGGCATTTTCGTCAACAAATAAAAGACGAAACGAAAATACAACTTGTGACGAATAATAGATCCATGGTGACGAATAAGTGGTCAGGACTCCTCAGGAGAAGAGAGAGAGGAACGAGCGGCCGCTGCGCTAAAGAGCCAATCACAGCGCGCGTTGTTGTGTGGTGCCGAAAAGCTCACGCGCCCCGCCGAGAAACATGAGGAGGACAGAGGAGCAACAAGTGCTAAGAGAAGATGTTGGCGACTGGGATTGGGAGAAAAAGACGGTCTGACCTGTGGTCTCACTTCACGTTTGATAACAAATAGAATAAGACACTGCAATTTCCCCATTGTGGGACAAATAAAGGATTATCTTATCTTATCTTAAGACGAGTGTAAACCATGTGGCGCATCAATCAAGGGGAAAAAGAGTTAGGGTTAGAGTTTTAGAGTTCAAAGGTTGTTACAGTACTTGTTATGCATTAATAAGCTGCAGTAATAAACTGTATAGGGCAAAAGGGCCTTTGACACCTGCACTTTAATTTTTTTTTAAATATATTTTGGATTTAGCTGTGAATTATCATTTTGACAGTTATTGCTGTGGTATACACTGGTGTCATAAAGACAGACAGCAATAATTTATACTGTCTTTGTGCTTTGTTTGCTACTGCTTTTCCATTTAAACATTGAAACACATTTTCAATAAAAACAGTTGTGTTTAAATATAAAGTGTGAAATGTTTGCATATTAATATCCCAATTTCAAGAAAGTATAGTTTTATGTTCAATGTAAAAGGTAAAAATTGATACGTGTGAAAAGCTTTTAGTCGACTAAATCTATTGTAATTTTAGTCGACTAAATCTATTTTTCATTTTAGTCGACTAAAACTAGACTAAAACTAAACAAATCTGATGACTAAAACTAGACTAAAATTAAAAGTAATTTTAGTCAAAAGGCTAAGACTAAAACTAAATTAAAATTCCTTGTCAAAATTAACACTCATTTCCGCATAATTTGGAATCCATGATCTACAGTAATTAGTCAATCCTAAGAAAGACATAATTTGTTTCTTGATTATGGGTTTTGGTGCGGCTAATATTGCCGCTTTTCTACTGTCCGCTATTGTTCTTCCTCCAGCACTTAAATTATGTTCAAGATATTTAACTTCTGATTTACACAGTTGTACTTTGTTTTTGCTCACTTTGTGCCCATTTTCAGCGAGATACTTCAGTAATGCTACCGTATCTGTTTTACAGGTTTCCTTGTCTGGTGAGGCAATTAATATGTCATCTACATATAACAAAATCTGACTTCCTCCTGGAGGGTCAAATTTTGACATATTTGCTGACATGACCTGCGAGTAAATTGTGGGACTTTCACAATAACCTTGGGGTAGTCTGGTGAAGGTATATCTTTTACCTTCAAAAGTAAATGCAAACCAGAACTGGCTATCTTTGTCAATTGGAATTGAGAAAAATGCATTACTGATGTCAATTACTGTGAATATTGTGGCATCAGGCCTCAATGAATTTAATAACGTGTGTGGATCTGGGACACAAGGTTCTCGTTGAATTACTGCATTATTTACTGCCTGCAGGTCTTGTATCATACGCCAGCCTATGGAGGGCGCCTGTTTCCTTACTGGAAATATTGGTGTATTACATGGTGAATCATCACCTAATTATGATGCCTGCTTTAATTAAATCATTTATTACTGGCTTTATTCCCTCAATTGCATCTGGTTTTAGTGGATATTGCTTTACACATGGTCTATATTCAGATTTTGGTCTTATAATTACTGGTAGGGCTCCTTTAATTAGTCCTACGTCAGATGGTCCTGTTGACCACACTTTGTCTGGTACGTCAGCTAAGAAGTCCTCATCAGCTTCAGTTAAGAAGATTCGTCACAGTTGTTGATCAAAGGGTTCTAGGTTTGCTTGTCCTGTCAGTCTAGCCGTCCAGAATAGAGATGTTCTGGTCAGTCCAGTCTCTGCGCTAGTTTCAGTGTTCATGGAAGTCACTACCCAGTCCTTTGCATTCTGTCCTTTGTGAACCATCCGCCCCAGGTCTTTCCATTCCCACTCTATGGGTTTGTACAGAGAAATGTGTGGAGGCAGATGGTTTCTGTATATGTCATACATTGTGCCTGCGTCCCAAGGGAGTACTACACTCGCTGCGCTGGCACTGTCCGCGTCACTGTACACATGCGCAATGGTTACTTTGGTGGGTGACAATTTCTGAAGTTCATTTAAATACTCCTCATCTGGGCCTGGCGTTTTCTTGAACCACGTGGTAACGTGCAAATTTCCTAGTGGCATTTTATCTTGCTCTTTAAAAATAGCTTTCCTTCCTTCATTTAGGAGTGCATTTGCCATTTGAGTTGGATCATTTTTGGACAGATTTAACGAATAATAATAATGAGGTTGGCCTCTGCCTTGCAAAACATATATGTCTGAATTAGCCAATTCATGTTTTCTTTTTACTATCATACTGCTTCCTCGTGGGATGATAGCTAGGCCCAGTTGGGTTAAAGCATCTCTTCCTAATAGATTTTCTGGACATTGTGGAAAGTACAAAACTGGTAAGTGGCATGTTTGGCCCTCTGGATCTCGGATCCACAGGGGGGCAGTTTCTGAGATTCTTGTTACTGATCCGTTTGCTGCCCTGATCATTACATCGTTTGGGCCGAATTTGAGACCTGGCACTGAGTGTTTGCACATAATCCTACATGCTCCTGTATATACTAGCCTATTTTTATTTTTTATTATATATCTTAATCTTTTCTGCATGCTCTTACTTTATTTTTAAATAGTGATACTTTATTATTATTATTATTATTATTATTATTATTATTATTATTATTATTTATTATTATTATTATTATTCAGTGTTCTATGTTGCACCTCATCACCAAAGCAAGTTCCTAGTCTGTGAATTGTGTTCACTGACAATGGCAATAAAAGCTTTTCTGATTCTGATTCTGATTCTAGTCATGCTTGATATCCTCCCTCACTTTGTCTGTTTTGCGGCTTTGACCTACAGTCTCTAGCAAAATGTCCTGGTTTCCCACATGATCAACATACATTTGGTTCCTGACTGTCTTGGTTTTGGTACTGGTCTAATATCCTCCTCTGCCTCTGTCACTGTTCTGGCCTCCTCTACCTCTCTATCCCCTCTCTCTTCTCTCTCTCCCTCACTTTCTCTCCTCTTTCTCTCTATCCCCTCTCTCTCGTTCTCTCTCTCCTCTCTCTGTCCCCTCTCGCTCTCTCTACTACTTGCACTTCTGCTACCACTGTCATCTCATCATCCTTTTTTCTGTGAGAAAACACTTCCTCTTTCCTTCTGTCCTCTCTACCTTCTTGTTTCCTCTTTTGTCTCCCCTCTCTCACTCTTGCTGCTTCTAACCAACATTCTAACTCTCTCATGCCATGTTTACGCATTTTCTTCTCATTATTATTTTTTTTTTCTTTTATCTGGTTGCGTAATGCCTCCAAGGTCACTACACTCAGTCTGCCTTTAAAATTATATTTTTTTTAACCCATAAGTCTAGATATTTATTGTATCCTGCATTTTTTGCTTCCATTATTTTATAATCCTTACATTGTAACCTGTCTCTAGGTTTACTGGTTGTTAGCAGGTTTCCCATTTTTATCACAATTTGGATCAGTCTGTCACTCGTAGGGAGGTCTCTAAGACTGATTTCAAGATCCGATTGGGATAGTGATTAATTTATTTTTGTGGTATTTCTCACTTCTACCCGTTAAGGTGGAGAAATCTTGTCTTTACATCCACAAAAACTCACTATTTCCAGCCCCAATCTTTTGGTATGAAATTAATAACCTAGTGGTTATTAACTTCCACTCACACACTCATTCACACTCCTATTTTATTTTTTAAATATTTTTATATACTATTTTTACTATATTATATTATATTATACTATATTCTATTATATGTTTTACGGAATTTTACTCCCTAGCCCACTTTCTTGTGTCTAGTAGTTGGACTCCGCCGTCCTTTGTTTTACGGAATTTAACCCGAAGAGGACTCCGCCGTCCTTACCTATCAGTGCCTAGGATTCATAGGGTTTGTCTACGTGCAACGACCCTCAGTCATTCGCTTCTTTTTAAGTCAAGACTTACTCACCCTCTGTTGTCTTTCTCCCTCGGTATTCCGTCAACCGTCGGACTCCAACCGACGTGAAGACAACCAGCCCGTGAAAGGAAATATTCTGCCGTGGCCACGGTCTTTCTGGATTCTTAACGCCCGATGGAGTCTCCAGGTATCTTGGAATCCGGCTCGAAGGACCAAATTAATGTTGGGTTCAAACCAACCAAAACATTGTAATATACAAGAAGAAAGACAAGAGATTATTAAGTTTTACTCGTGAGGAGAATGGACAGAGAGGTCATCCATGTAAACCCTCCGAACCAGTTCCGAATGCCCCTCGCCCCATCTCCTCTATTTATTTAGGGTGGTCCCTAGTTACAATGACTTCTAAGGGAAAGGGGGAGAGCAACAATCAACATGATATATGGCTATGCATTTTCAATGTAAATCAGTATCAAACGTAAATAAGGATCAAACGTCCGTTATCTTGAAGCTGCATTTCGTCTGTTATCTTGAAGTTGCATTCCGCTGCCTTGCACCTTTGTTATCTTTGAAGACCCCCTCCTCTGCCTCCCACACTACTACACACAGTATGAGAAGCAAAAAGAGGTTATTCACAACACACAAATATTTAACATATGATTATAGAAAATATGGGATAATATATATACACAATTATTCTAACACTATGTATAAAAGACTATAGTGTGTTGCATTTATAAAATCAATGAAATGCTACAGAGAACATGGAATTTCTTCCATCCATCTATCCATTTTCTTCCGCTTATCTGGGGCCGGGTTGCGGGGGCAACAGTCTAAACAGGGGCTGCCAGATTAGCTTGACCCCAGCCACTTCTTCCGGGGGGATCCCAAGGTGTTCCCAGGCCAGCCAAGAGACATAGTCCCTCCAGTGTGTCCTGGGTCTTCCCCGGGGCCTCTTCCCGATGGGACATGCCCAGAACACCTCCCGAGGGAGGCGTCCAGGAGGCATCCAGAACAGATGCCCGAGCTACCTCAGCTGGCTCGACATGAAGGAGCAGCAGCTCTATTCAGACCTCCTCCTGTGTGACTGAGCTCCTCACCCTATCTCTAAGGGAGCGCCCAGCCACTCTGTGGAGGAAACTCATTTCGGCCACTTGTATCCGCGATCTCGTCCTTTTGGTCATTACCCAAAGCTCATGACCATAGGTGAGGGTAGGAACGTAGATTGACCGGTAAATCAAGAGCTTAGCCTCAGAAGCCGCCAAGATGAGAAACACAGCAAGACCAGTTACGTCACATGTATTGGCGTTACCGGGGCCCCACCCTTGGAGCCAGGCCTGGGGTGAGTGCTCAACAGCGAGCGTCTGGTGGCTGGGCCTTCCCCCATGGGGCCCAGCCGGGCACAGCTCGAAGGAGTGACATGGGGCCATCCTCCTGTGGACCCACCACCCTCAGAAGGATCCATAGAGGGCTGGTGTAGGGAGATATGGGCGGCAGTCGAAGGCAAGGGACTCGACGACCGGATCTCCAGACATGGAGATTAACTCTGGGGACATGGAATGTCACCTCGCTGGGGGGGAAGGAGCCTGAGCTCATGCGGGAGGTTAGATATAGTAGAACTCAACTCCTTGAGGGGAGCTGCACTCGTGGGGAGCGGGGGCGGGCAGGTGTGGGCCTGCTAATTGCCCCACAGCTCAGCCACCATGTTGTGTCGGCCTATTGGCTGAACAGCAGTGCAGAGTACCCGGCCTTTTTGGACTCCCTAGGAGGGGTACTGGATAGTGCTCCAACCGGGGACTCCGTTGTTCTACTGGGGCATTGACTATGACACCTGGAGAGGGGTGATTGGGAGGAGCGGCCTCCCTGATCTGAACCCGAGTGGTGTTCTGTTATTGGACTTCTGTGCTAGCCACGGTTTGTCTTTAACAAACACCATGTTCGAGCACAAGGGTGTCCATCAGTGCACGTGGCACCAGGACACCCTAGGCAGGAAGTCTATGATCAACTTTACTGTCGTGTCATCTGACCTCCAACCGCGTGTCTTGGACACTCGGATGAAGAGAGGGGCAGAGCTGTCAACTGATCACCACCTGGTTGTGAGTTGGGGCCGTTGGCAAGGGAGGAAGCCGGAAAGACCTGGCAGGCCCAAGCATATAGTGAGGGTCTGTTGGGAATGTCTGGCAGCCCTCTGTCAGGGGGACCTTCAAATCATACCTCTGGGAGAGCTTCTCCCAAATTCTAGGGGAGGCTGGGGACATGGAGTCCGAGTGGGCTTTGTTTTCAGCCTCTATTGTCGATGCGGCTGCTCATAGCTGTGGTGTCGTAAGGTTTGTGGTGCCTGTCGTGGCGGCAATCCCCAAACTCGGTGGTGGACAGCGGATGTAAGGGATGCCGTCAGTCTAAAGAAGAAGTCTTATCGGGCCTTGTTGGCTCATGGGACTCCTGAGGCAGCTGACAGGTACCGGCAGGCCAAGCATGTGGCAGCCCGGGGGGTCGCAGAGGCAAAAATCCGGGGTTGGGAGGAGTTTGGAGAGGCCATGGAGGAGGACTATCAGACAGCCTCAAAGAAATTCTGGCAAACCGTTCAACGCCTCAGGAGGGGGAAGCAGTGCTTCACCAACACTGTTTACAGTACAGGTGGAGAGCTGTTGACCTCGACTGGGGATGTTGTCAGACGGTGGAAGGAATACTTTGAGGATCTCCTCAATCTCAATCACGTCTTCTGAAGAGGAAGCAGAGACTGGGGACTCAGAGGCGGACTCGTCTATCACCCTGGCTGAAGTCACTGAGGTGGTTGGCAAGCTCCTTGGTGGCAAGGCTAGATAAAATTCGTCCTGAGTATCTTCATTCTCTGGATGTTGCAGGGCTGTCTTGGCTGATACATCTCTGCAACATCGCATGGCGGTCGGGGACAGTACCTCTAGACTGGCAGACCAAGGTGGTGGTCCCTCTGTTTAAGAAGGAGGACTGGAGGGTGTGTTCCAGCTACAAGGGAATTACACTCTTCAGCCTCCCCGGTAAGGTCTATTCATGGGAGTTTGCCCAACCAGTCCACATGTGCTTTGTGGATCTGGAGAAGGCACTCGACCGTGTCCCTGATTGACCTGGCAGGTCGCTCAGGCTGACCACGCCTACAGGAAGTAACAACAGCTGATATACGACACGTCACCATCAACACCGGTGACAGTTCTGAAGATGGCTCGCAGCTAGCAGCCGAAACATGTCAACAAGGTAAATACACGTTACTGTATTGTCTTAAAAAAGAACCCAAGTAGTTAAAGTACATAAGAAGACAAAATGAACAGGTGGTTTATGCCAAATCTGAGCTCATTTGGAGTAAAAATCAGGGACTAGATGCATTTTGCAAACACGCAGTCAAAACGGCAGCAAATTTTTGATCCCATATGGCCAACTTCCTGTTCATCGTAGGGCAGTGCGACAATGACATTTTGTGTTTGTCTCCGTGAGCTCTATCAGTGTTCCAAATTTTGTCAGCCTACACCAAAATATGCTTTTCAATTTTTGCCTATTCCAGAAGGCGCTGTTGAGTCGGGTCACTTTGGCCATTGTCATGATGCCCATTTTATTAAATTTTTCATCAGACCGGTCAATCTTATACCCAGTTTGGGGTATCAGATTTCAAAATCTCAACCATTTGCAAGGAAAAATAATAGAGAAAAAGAAAATGAAGAACAATACACAGGGCCAAAAAATGTTGCTTACCATAAATGAAGATCTTAAAAAGTGGGCCTCTCTCCCAATGTCGTTTCAAGCTCATTTGTCGGTAATCAAAATTAATCTATTGCTCCATATACATTTTTTGAGCTCCATGCTACCTTTAGCACCTGCACAAGGTTATTTTAAGAAATTACACTATCTCATAAGCTTATACTTGTAGAATAAAAGAAAACCTCCAATTAAGGCTTCAACCCTGCGTAGACTAAAATCTTGGGGTGGGCTTTCCTAAGTTTGAAATGTATTCATGAGGCTTTGCATTAAGATCACTTACTGCATGGTTAAAATCTGGAAAATCTGCAGCATGGATATCAGTTAAAGAGCAATTAATAAAACCTTGTATTATGCCCACCATTTTATATTCTAAATTGCCACACAAAGCTAGTAGATGCCATTACAGACCCATTGTTACACATCTTGTATCTGTGTGGAACAAAGTTAACAATTTTCTGGTGAAAGATGACTAATATTTGACCATCTCTTTTTCACCATGGGAGCAAGGGGTCATTGATTAATAAAATGCTATGATTTACCAGGTACTTCTTGATCCTTGAGGGTGCATGCTAAAAAAATCACCCTCTTCATACTATGCTGACCAGAGCAGAAAGCTCCGAAATGATTTCTGAAATGTGCAAACTTAATTGTCAAGTGCCCTCAAGAAATGTTGCCTATTGAGCATCTTTGAAAAACTGAACTGAGGGATTACTCAGAGTGGGATTGGAAACAGATTTGGTCCAAAATCTCTCTTTCCCCTTATTGGCGCTTTTCTCCATAGGATATGGAAGCACCCTGAGGTGGCACAATTTTGGGAAAATGTCTAATTAATAGTAATAACCGTACCTTGCACTCAGAGGTTTATTTGGCTAAATGGCTTGTAAAAGGAGAAATTCAATTTGTCAACTGGACAAAAGTTTATTTGGTCAAATACGTTTCGTAGCTCATCCAAGCTGCTTCTTCAGTTCTGGTCAGACGCTGGTGGACACTGCCTTATATCTGCCTGAAGGGAGGAGCTAACTACAATGAAATTATATGAGACTACCACACCTATTTGTTTACAGTTTCTGTTAGTTAGCTAGGCCTATTGAATATGCAATGAGTGTGGGGTGTTGTTAGCAGAACCATTCAGGGCCATAATGGGTGTTTTCACACCTCTGGACCTGACCTGGCTGCCCTATTGTTTTCTTTGTTTGTTTTGATTTAGGTTTGAGGATAGAGTTATAGATGGGAGACAAATGATGTCTGAGACCGCCATTTCTGTTCAAGGAAGGATGCTCTTTCTTGACAAAAATAGCCTCTTTAACTCCCCTCTCAAACCAGTTCTTTTCTCTGGCCAAGATCTGTACCTCACTGTCCTCAAAGGAGTGGCCCGTGGCTTTTAGGTGGAGATGTACGACAGACTGAGGTCCACTCTGGCTCTCCCATCTGTGTTGGTACATCCTCTTGTGAAGTGGCTGTTTTGTTTCTCCAATGTAGCGCTCACAGCAGTCGTCACTACACTGAATGGAGTAGACCACATTGCTTTGTTTGTGGCTCTGTGTTTTGTCCTTTGGGTGGACCAGATTCTGTCTTAAAGTGTTTGGATATCCACTGTCGATATCCAAAATCAGCTTTCAATAAAACTAAGAGAGCCAAGAAACAAGACAACAGAGAATCAGAACCCAGGAGAAAGGGTGTAACTATTCCTTACCTGGCTGGCGTTTCTGAAAAACTACAGAGGATCTTCAGACAACATGAAATCCCAGTCTATTTCAAACCCACAAACACTTTAAGACAGAAACTGGTTGTATATTGCTAGCAGGTATTATAGCTGCCAAAAAACTGTAATATGCCATTGGAAATCAGTGGCTCTTATCCTACCAAGAAATAATCCAAGTGGAACTTTCTGCTGCTTGAATGCATGGAGTAAAAGCCAAAAACATTTCCTGCTGGTCCAGTCTACTGACCAAAATTGAGATCTGAATATATTGTATGGTTGGTCAGGCATGTGGGGGGCTCCAGTGATCCCCAGGGCCCCAGCTTACCTTCATTAAGCCCAGACTAACCTCATTTCTTATAATGTCGTATTTATTTCTGATATAATTTACTTGCCCAGTGATAACATACAGTATGAAAAAATTCTCTCGAACCACTCTCAAAAGCATGTGTGTTACCAAACATAGAGTATATTTATGGAATATCTTAGATAACCATATCAAAGCTGATACTAACTTGGTGCACTTCAAAAAACAATATAAAAATCAAATCTTACAGAAATACCTAGGAGACTAGATATATTGTCTTTCCAAGTAAATCATGACTATTACCTAAACACTATGCTTTTCTTGCTCATTACCTTTATTTTTGATACTATCATAAACCATAGACTTCTGTGCCTTCTTTACCATTAATATTAGTTTGCATGTCCATAAAAGAAAACAAAAAATATATATATTTTTCATTCTCATTATTTTGTACTACAACTTTTGTATTTTCTTTATCATAATATTATTTTTTGACAATCAGAGGCAGTAGGCCTTCTGAATTGTCTCTGTATACTGCAGGTACACATACAATATTTACCTTGATTTGTATTCAGCGACAGGTCCAAGATGAAACTTGATCTTGGCCTTGTTCCATTTTTGTTTGTACTTTATTTAATGCACATTATTTTCAAAATTTAGCTCTCTCTTGCTCCACTCTCAAGATAGCCACAGCATTTGCCACGGCAACATAATCTATGTATGTTGCATCTAGACTTTACTGGAAGCAGTGTTTACCACTGGCCATTTGAATAATCACTAAAATATAACATAACTAGGTGGTGGCCTAGTTACTCGATTCCTGGTCGAGCCATCATAATAAGCCATCAGACCCTGCTAAAGTAGCGAGGTCAATAAATGAGATATTTGAAGAAGTGACTCATCTATTGGCTGAGCCATGACTTGTTTTCCAGAATTTAATTCTAGTGTGGATCTCCTTGTGAATGCTTGTTCAGTACATTTTTTCACTGCTATTTTTGGTTGAAAACATTTACCACTCAGCTACTACCATGAGAAAATTTTGCATTTTGCTTTGAGCAAATTAACAATTACAAGTTTATACAAAAACTGACAAAAGTTCAAATTCACACATTTTTATTAAAGTTGCATAAAAGTGTAACAAAATTGGGCAAAAACCTGTTGTTGATATTGCTACATTGGTTGGTTTGATCTAATCCTTCTCAAAAACATTGTAATTTGTTTTGGCTAAGACACAGTTTAGCTCACGTAGCTTAATTTACAATCAACAGTAGCCTACACTTTTTAAAAAATCCCCCCCTAACAGTAAAAAAACAGACTTCTCAGTAACAGTCTAACAAGGTATAGTCCAATGCTGGATTGTGAATTATAAATATCCACTCAAATATTTTTAATGCCTTGTTTTACAGAAGATCTCCATCTGTTGACTGGATTTTTGTAACTAGAGGTGGACAATATATTGTCTACAAGATCATCTAAAAATGTTGTTTTGATTTTTTGCACACACAGAAAAACAAACAAACAAACAAACAAACAAAAATACATAATATCAAGTAGTCTATAGAAAACTATCAAATATAATATATCAAATGTCACATATCTAATAAATAAGTGTAACTTGCAGCAAAGCCATTTAAAGGTCCTGTGTTGCACAAAACTGACTCCTGTGAGCTTTTAACCATGTCCTCAAAACAT
The DNA here is from genome assembly GCA_029959045.1 of Taenioides sp. WSHXM2023. Taxonomy (NCBI): domain Eukaryota; kingdom Metazoa; phylum Chordata; class Actinopteri; order Gobiiformes; family Gobiidae; genus Taenioides; species Taenioides sp. WSHXM2023. Next base: position 25,668,282 of record CM057106.1, on the reverse strand, counting down.
ACCTGGAATTTTATTTTGCTCCATTCACATGTGGATTATTAGGCTATCCACATCTCCAAAGATGAAAATACTCAGTTTCACCTTGTGATGTCATTTATTGGTAGTTTTAAAGTTATTTCTAACCCCAGTTGAAATGCCTTACTCTTCATTATACTAGAAGAACCTTATGTTGTTGCTTTTATTTATGAATAATTTAGTTTTACCTTGAGATAGTCAATAAAAGTTTCCAATATCTGCTGGTGCACTGAGAAGTGAAGCAATTTCAATGAGGCTAAAACCATAGCTGCAACTGCAAAGTGTGTGAATGAAACAAAACAGCTCCTGGTATGTAAAGAACATTATAACAGATAAAAAATGGTGCAATAAGCCCTTTAAATAAAGGGTGTTTTTTTTGTTTATTTTTTTTTTCTTTTACAGTCAAACCTCAGCCTTAATCAAAGCATTGAGCACATTTCTGGTGGCAAAAATATGATCTGAAAATCATAATTTTAAAATGGGATATTCACGTTTAACAATATCACCCACCTCTAGTTTACAATATAAGCCTATGTCTGACTTCAACAAGTGTCATGACAATAAAAACAGTATTCAAGTAATAAATGCAAAAAAACCAACCAACCAACCAAACAACCAAACAAACAAACAAACAAAAAAAAAACAAAAAAACAAAACGGTGATTCTCTAAACAGAACAATCAGTTTCAAGGCCTAACATTTCTAAAAAAAAAATAAATAAAAAAAAATCTCAATTTCATATACAAGTACAAAAAGAAGAGCACATGCTCTGCAGGTGTTCAAGTGGCAGTGTCTGTTGTGTTTCTATGATGTGTGGGGTGTTCTTCTGTTTTTGGTTTGTGTAACATAAATAATACCTAAGGCAACATTAGTTTGTTGAAAGGAGTTGTAAGAAGGAAAGGAATGAGAGAGCAACAGAGAAAGTATGGTTAGGCCTACACATAGAAGTGTGTTATTCTCTCCTGGAGGTCTCTTGGAAAACCTTGTCTCTCTGTCCACGTCTCATTTCCCTTTCCTCTCTTCCTTCTCCTTGATTCCTCTCCTCAATCCTGCAGGAAATGGGTGAGGAAGTCCCGCCCACAGAGGAGACACAGGGAGGAGAGAGAATATAAACTCCTCACTGAGACCAATAAAGTTTGATTCTTTTATTTGATTTCTGCTCCTGAACACTCCCTCATGTTTATTCCCTCCTTCCGTGGTTTTCCTTGGGACACCATTTTATGACACATTTGATTGAGGAATCAAGTAGAAGGAGCGACACGGCCTCTCTCTCTCTCCTCTCTCTTTATATGTTTTACTAAGTTACTTAGCTCTGCTTTAAATAACTTTTGTGAATTTGATGTAATAATTTAAAGGGCCTATATTGAGCTATTTGTTTATGTTATAATGTTGTTCCCTCATCAGAAACATAGTTTTGTTTTATTTGAGGTTAAGGTTTTGAGCTTTGAAGATGAACATAGACTAATAATAGAGGATTACTCAACATGTGGGAATAGAACAAAACACAACTCTGGTTATGTTTTTAATGAGGTAATAACATTATAACATGGGTAAAATCTCACAAAGGTAAATTTTGCATAATATAGAACCTTCAAGATGGAGGACAAGGGCTGCAAAACTCTATCCAAATGGAAGATCCACAGATGTTGAACCTTCTTTGTGTCAGTGACTGCTGAAGGTCTTTTCAACTGCGGATGATGAAGCCCCTCTGAAAAATGTGAAAAACACAGTGATATGCTTTTCACAATTTTCATGGATCAGAGCTGAGTTTTGCCATGACGGTAAAGCTAACAACAACAACTAGCATGCTCACGCACATTTTCTGATAGCAGACTTATTTTCACTTATAAAACCTGCTTATACAATATATCTGTACCAGGGCAAGACAAATTTTCATAATCATAAACCAAGTAAAACCTCTCTAATATACCAGCTGAAAGGCAAATTCCACCACAGAATTCTGATCTGCCCTCTAGTTCAGTTCCAAACAGGCTGTTTATATTGTGGTAATGTCTGGTATAGGAATGGATGGCTTGTTTTAGTGGCAGATGCAACATGGTCCACTATGCATAATGTAAATCTGAGCTGGCTGAAGAATAATAAAAAAAAAAAAAGCATACCTAAGAGAAAGAGGTAAAGTTATTTACTGTTATTAAGCACTTCAAAACTGCTATTGTAAAAGACAAGACAAATTGCACACCAACTGCAAGAAGAGAAGGCCGGGTGTGAAGGAATTTAGTTCAAACTGAAAAAAGTGAATAACGATAAAATAAGTCCTGTGCATCCTAAAAACAGAGTCAAACAGAAACTTTTGAAGAACTGTGAAAAAAGAGGGGTGATGAGGATATTACATTTAAATGCGCACTACGTAACTTTTATGGTGCTGATGTGTGCGCAGTGAAAACACACACATACACTTAGAAATAGAAATAGGGCTTGACATCAACACTAACTAAGCTTTTTGACATTGTGTTCACTGTCAACTTTGGTCAGTTAAACTGTATGCAGTCCTCAAAACCTTAATTCTACAAAAAGATAAGACTTTTTTCCAATCTTTAAACCATAGACTGTATAACGAAGTGGACTAAAGGAGTGTGACCCCATAGCATTTGGCTCCAGTCAAATGAAGATCACAAGGCTAGGAATTAGGAATGGGAATTTATTTATGGACAAAAGAGCTCAAAAATTACAAGGCACACTGCAGCTGTTACGGAGAGAGAAGCAACGTTTTTCAATGTAAAGTCGACTGAAATAGAGTCGATGGAGCCGGAAGTGACCCCATTTTCAAGGTATTATTTAGCAATATAGTATCTGTAATTGAATAAATGCCAGATAGATAAGTTCAATATACTGTGGAACATTTCAGGCAAAGCAATAGCAACCCCATGAACACATGTAGTGCCACCATAAAAGTTACATAGTGGAGCTTTAAAATAATCTGACAGCTAACAACAAATGACATCTCTTAACTACTAGAGCGATTATGGCTAGTATAAATCAGGCATTACTGAGAAAGACTAGCCACAAAAAAGTTAATGCTAAGCCCTGAAGAAGTTGTTCACTTTCTTCACACACACTTCACTAAAACTACTTTTATTCTGACTGCAGAGGATGAGTGTATTGGAGAGCCAAAGAGTAATTTAGATTCAAGTCCGTCCTACCTTCAGGGGCAATTTTATTTTCTGGGTCATCATAGCATTGGACAAAATTAATTTACTGACACCATTAAATCATACAGGTTCATGAATCAGTTTTGTTTATAGGAAAAAAATGTAGGTGTTTGTTTTGGTTAGCTATTATGGTTTAAGACCTGCCACAAACACTGAAGAGGCATTTTAAACTCCAAAAATGTGAGTGGATATATGCATAAATGGATGAGTGACTTTTGCAGCGTTTATGAGGCCACTGAAAAGAGAACATGATGGGGGCACATGGTTTAGAAGGCCAAAAGGACTTGACAAGAGCAGAGCAGCAAGGTTGGGCTGAGCTGGAATCATTTCTTCTGAGGCGTAGACAGCTTCTGCATCCCTCGGATTTTGTTCAACAACGCTGAGATAAAGTCCTGCCAGAAGAGAAGTATGTAGTAGTAGTTTCATTGTTTATTTTTTTGAATAACTAAATTAAACTAAACTAAACACATTAGTACAAACTGTAAGGAATTTTGAGACCTAAAACTAAACTGGCCAACATACTTTGATAGTGACTCTGCAGGCTATATCGATCAACTTAGTTTTTCTCAATCGCTTTGGTACTTTTATCTATTGAAAATTGACATTTACAAAACAGCTCATACAAAATCCTAAATAGAATTTTAGTTTTCCAAAACAAAATTTATTCTCAACAAAATGCAGTTTTTCATTCATAACTGTTCAATCATTCTCCAAAAGCCTTACCATCAGAACTCTCAATATGTATAATATTTTATGTAAAATATAAAAGTACATTACCAATTGCAGAATCGATTTTACAGTATTCGATCAAAAATATTTATGTGGAAGAAAATACATCAACACTACTTGTGTACTGTGATATGTAATGTATACTTGAAAATCAAATAAGGACTGTATGTCTCTGTGTCTGTAAATCCCTAAATCTGGAGAGACAGCAGGCTCCAATTGTGGCAGCGGCAGCTGCCACTACACCTGCCAGTACAGCTGCCACAAATTTGTGGCAGCTGCCACGAATTTGTGGCAGCTGCCAGTACAGCTGCCACAAGTTTGTGGCATCTGCCACGAATTTGTGGCAGCTGCCAGTACAGCTGCCACAAGTTTGTGGCAGCTGCCACAAATTTGTGGCAGCTGCCACACGTAGAAGGACCTGCCGCGGCAGCTGCCACTCTGAGAGACACCTGCCGCGGCAGCTGCCACTCTGAGAGACACCTGCCGCGGCAGCTGCCACTCTGAGAGACACCTGCCGCGGCAGCTGCCACTATGAGAAGTACCTGCCGCGGCAGCTGCCACTCTGAGAAGTACCTGCCGCGGCAGCTGCCACTCTGAGAGAGACGGCAGGTACTTCTCATAGTGGCAGCTGCCGCGGCAGGTACTTTTCATAGTGGCAGCTGCCACGGCAGGTGTCTCTCAGAGTGGCAGCTGCCGCGGCAGGTACTTCTCATAGTGGCAGCTGCCGCGGCAGGTACTTCTCATAGTGGCAGCTGCCGCGGCAGGTGTCTCTCATAGTGGCAGCTGCCGCGGCAGGTGTCTCTCAGAGTGGCAGCTGCCGCGGCAGGTGTCTCTCAGAGTGGCAGCTGCCGCGGCAGGTGTCTCTCAGAGTGGCAGCTGCCACAAACTTGTGGCAGCTGTACTGGCAGCTGCCACAAATTCGTGGCAGCTGCCACAAATTTGTGGCAGCTGTACTGGCAGGTGTAGTGGCAGCTGCCGCTGCCACAATTGGAGCTAGCCCTTGCTGGAAATCTGTATGTAGTCTACACAGTCTATATATATGTCTGTACTTAGCTGATACCCTTCTCCCTTTTTCACACATGTGTGAAATCCTTTCCTGTTGTATTTTTGGTACTGACAAATGTTAATTTGCCATTCTGTTTCTATATTGAAAATGACAGACTTTGTGCCAGTCCTTTATCATGTGAGAACAGACCTTTAGAGTAAAAAAAACAAAAAAAAACAAGCTGAATTTTTTTTATTATGTGTGTTTGTGAATGAGAGCTGTGTCAAGTGTTCTGAGAAAGAGCCTGAGAACTGTGTGAACTGATGAGAAATGTTCCTAATGATGTGAGCATCTGTGCTGCAGTTTAGATACATGTTTGAATCAAAAGATCAACTGCATTGATACTTTGCAGTGACATCACGCTGGTGTTCTACATATATGTTTGTGGCGGAATGTTCAGCAGTTACCATGGTGACACAATCCACACATTAGCAAACACAGCCTGAGATTTTTTAAGATCAAAGTCTGAAAACTCAACACACAAAATGGATTTAAACACATTTTCAGGAGCTTTTGATCAATACGAGCATTTATGATCCTGTTTAGGAGTTTGATTTTCAACAAAACAGTGAGTATGTTGATTTGCTATTTTCTTTGTTTGTGGTTTAAATTTAAATGCACTGTATTGTATTATTAAATGTATTATGTTATTATTAGATTCTCATTAAACTGATAGATCATTGATGTTCATTGGTGACTTATGGTTACTAAAAAAAAGGACTGAAATGCCTTTCTAATCCTACAAAAATCAGAGCTCAAAGAATATGTAGATTCTGTTTTACACAATTGATCAAGTTTTGTATAAAACAGTAATCTACAATTCTTCCAAAATTGTTTTAACTAGTACTTTGAGTTGTATTTTTCATTTATACTTTTTACCTTTACAAAAAAATTTTGGAAGCAGGATTTGTAGTAATAAAAACAACACTGGTACTTGAGTACAATATATAGCAACTCACCATTTCTGACCATGGCTTTATTGTGATTTTAAGAATGTAACATACCTCAGTAGGTTTAAAGCAATCAACAAGCAAGTCCTGCAACACAGTCAGACATAGCATTGTTAAGAGATGCTAGTTAACATTGTTGTATATCCTTTTTCTTCAATGCTGTCAGTACCTTGACTCTTGCTGCCCGCTCGACATCACTGGGCATGTCCAACAATTCATCAACATCAATCTCCAGCTCTGGAATGGCCTCCTCCTGCAATGCACAAGCACACAAGCAAAATGAAGAATAAAAAGGCAGAAAGAGCATACAATCAAATATCTTTATTATAATGGCCAAGTGTTGAAGAATGAGGTAACGTTTGAACAAAGCCACTGTTTGACCACTGGAGGGTGCTACATGTCAAAAAACCACACAGAGACAAAGGAAAGTGGAAGAGGATGACTAAAATATAGAATAAACCACTTTATATGTTACGTGTGTGACTTAGAAGACAGTCCAACTCCAAATCCACTTTATTTATATAGCACATTTTACAAACAAAGTAGTTTCCAAAGTGCTGCACAGAGATCATAAAATGAAGACAGTGTTCATGTCAATATTCAATATTCAAGGTATGTTTTAGCAACTTTAAGCTCATAATTAATACATACAATACTGTATGTTTATTGCCTCGTGGAACAAACCAGGCTATGTATCGTAAAATAGGGGTCCCTTACACATCGTGCAGCCCACCCCAGCTGTCCTTGCACCTGTCCCTGCCAAGCTTTGTGAGTTGACCTCTCATGGGCTACCCTCCAAAAAGCACTTGTGACACAATATGGGATTATTAGGGTGCATCAACTCAAGTATGAAATGTAAAGTATATCAAAATAATTTAAAACTAATTATAATGAATTCATTATTAACATAAATATTAAGTAAATATTATAATCAGGTTATAACAAAACATTATTATTATTTATTTATTATTATATAAGCAACTACAGTAGAAAAGAAACTGCTGTGTGCTGTCAGTAGGAAATAACATCAGGTGCCTTTGAGCACAACAAGATGATTGAATAAGAGAGAGCACCGTTTCAGGCAAAAACAAAACAAACAAAAAGCAGATGTAATCAGCCTTGTGATTGATTGATTAGTTGATTGATTTTATTCCACTAGGTCCAACACTGCTTTTGTTTGTAAAATGTGCTGTATAATTTAGATTTTATTTATTAAGAAAACATGTGTTTAGGTTACTATCATAGCAGACCAATTGATATGGGACCTGGAGCATGGAGATGGTCCCACCAAACTGGCATAAAGCTTCTAGTCCCATACAAACATGGCTATACTGTAGTGTAAACAGATCTGGCAGCCTAAAGGGACAAGCTCATTCTATATTCTGATTGAATAACTGAATAACATACATTTCAATAGTGTAATATATAACTTTTAATATGGTATTTTTTGGACAACTAATTCCTTGCATTAAATATTAAATATATTCTGTGTGACATAGGACAAATAATTTTCCTTCCTGGTGAATTATTACCAAACAAGAAGGACTTTTTGGATCTGATCCTATGAGAAGGTGAGAGGGTGAAAGGGGGGTGGGGAGGAGGATGATGGGGGGAGAAGTGGAGAGGAGGAGGAGGAGAGGGGGCTGCAGGTAGCTGGAACAGTAAAGGGGCGGGACAGGCCGGAAGATGAGCCCTAGACCAGAGACTGCCACAGCGGGAGCAGCCAGAAGGATTTCCTGGACACACTCACTTTGGGGCTGTGCTCTAGGGGTGCCTTTTTGCACCAGAATTACTGCAAGACTGAGGGGAAACTACAACTGTGGACATAAACAACCACAGATCCTTATCTCTGAGCAAATGCACATTATAAATACTTATAAAAATGTATACTACCAGGCAAAATGACGTACTTTTTCATTCATGTTTCTCTTAATTTCCATGATTCCATTGCATTGCACTGAAGGCATCAAAAGGCAACACATGTGGAATGAGGCAAATAAAAACTAAACTCAAAATAACTGAAAACGTGTTTTTGAGTTTTAAAAATAGCTTTTGCTTGCATTTTTGACATTTCTTGACCTGAGAAGGCACAGCTGTAAAATAAAAACCAAGGAGCTTTCATTGTGAAAATCAGTGAGAGAAGGCCAAAGGTCTGCAGTCAACAAAGCAAAGGATGGCTGAGCATTTGAATATAAAATATAAATAATATTTAGGTTTAACAAAGTTATTTAACTTTTTTCTTTGCTACATAATTCCACAGATCTTGCATCATATATTGGATGTCTTCCATCTGTATAAATGTATAAAGAAACATTAAGAAAAATTGAATGAGATGGTGTGCCCAAACTTTTAATTATGTATATATGTATACTAGTGTATATAAAAACAATCCATGACACCCCATCCCAACAAAACATTCTCAACAGGCAATAGGATAGTCCTGAAAGTCTGGAGGTGGGTCCCCACTAGAACTATACAGATTCATCCTAAATATCACTATCAATAATACCAATCAATATCAAATGGATGATTCCCCTCATGGATTGAGTATTGGTTCCATGTAGGGATGGGCAAAACGAAGCCTCATGAACCAGCAAAGCACTCGAAACAAATGATTCGAGGCTTCGAATCACTGTTCGAATCACGACTCTACAGTGGCCTCTGGTGGTGATGTCCCAGTATTTCTCCACAGTGGCTCAACAAAACGCATCCTGATCTGACATGGTTTCTAATAAAGCTTGTTCTAATAAGTTTGTGTAAGTGTAAGCAGGTGTATGTTACGAATTAATTTGTGTAAATAAAATTAAATAAAGCCATGGAAGCTATGCATTAATCAGATTTCAAGGTTTTTATTCAAAAATATAATTTTTTCGGCAGTGGAGGGGTGCAAGCGGTTTCTTTTTTTGTTTTAATACCTCCCCTGTTTTTGAGAAGACTCGTTCACATGGAACACTGGTTGCAGGTATGCCCAGAAACTTTTTTGACAGTTTGTATAAATGAGGAAAAATAACTGCCCTCTCTTTCCAATAGAGAAGTGGATCCGCGGTGCGGGGAATAAACGGGTCTTGCAAATATTTTCCCACTTCAACTGTGGCGTCTGCAGTTATGCTGTTCTACTGTAGCAGTAGTGTAACTTTACAGTCTATCTAATCTGTGGTCTAAACTAGCTGCATAAACTCACTATCTCACTATTAATCAAAGTATCAATATCTCTGTCAAAATCTCACGATCTCTCGCCTCTCACAAACCCACATTGGGCAGCGCACCAAAATATCTTTTAAACTTTGTGGGAGCAGGTTGAGACAGGTGCGCTGCTTTGTGGTTCGTTGAAATCCCTGTCAATCAAACTTTGGATTCGAGACGTGAGCCTCTAGTGAAACGCGTTCAAAACGGCAGTGTTTCATGAACCACTTGAGTGACGTCACACGTTTCATGAGACGTCTAAGTCACGTGACCAGTGTTTTGACTCGCGTTTTGGAGCACTGCTTCGAAGCCTCGAAGCGCATGCGCTTCGAGGCTTCGAAGCAGTGTCGAAAAGCGTGTTTCAAAACTGCCATCACTAGTTCCATGATATTGGTTCTCCCGATATACTGGTTGGATCTTTAATTGGTTTTAATAATTAACTAGCCTATGTAGTCCCAGAACGTCTCATGGTTTGAATTTTCATTCATACAAACCTCTTCTGCAGTTACTTGTAGGATAAATTACAAAATTTAATCAATTTTGTAATAAATTAACTGTGTTTTGAGAGGGAAAAAAAGTCATTTTCAAACCCTACACTGGTATCGGATAATATTGGGTATTATTAAGTATCGATAACAGTATCAGAACTGAAGAAGCTGGATCGGTGCATCCCTGCTCCTGACAGGTTTCCCCAGTGGCACTGAGATCAATCTCCAGATCTTGAGCTTGGTCAAGATTGAAGGATTTTACCTGTTGCTCATAATTTGGATTGATGGGAAAACCAGAGTGCCCAAATGAGGAGAAACATACAAACTCTGCACAGAAAAGTCCGGGCGTCCTGTGAACTTGCAGCCTTCTGAAAGTGAGGCAAGAGTACTAGCCACTATAACCAGTCAGCTACCATATGAATAAGGTGAGTGAGTGATAGTTGGAGGAGCAGATGCCTCAAAAGTATCTTACAACCACTTCCTGTAAGGGGTGAATAAGCAATGCCAAAATAGTGTATCATATTTGCTGCACTACTTAGACGCTTGATGTGAAGAATGTATGAGCATTGAAATAGTTGAAACAGTGCTATGTTTTTAGTTCAGACAGAGGAATGGAAAGGGCAAACAGATAAGAGCAAGAGGAAAATTAGCCGTATGCCGCAAACAATATGAGCCTATTGTACAAGCTGTAGACCTCCGCGACTGTGAGTCAATATCAACATTCTGTCTGTCTCACTGCATTCACTCACTGATGTCCTTATTATTTACATACACGGCATGGCTCACTTGTACCTTCTCTATTCAAGTGTCTTCCACATCAGAAAAGGGTGTCCTCAGAGTGACAACTCAAACACAGAACAACATCAGGTGTCTAACCCACACACAATGTGCATTTTTTCCACGACCATAGAGAGTGATTCACAGCTTTTTTCAGTTTGTTACAGAAACTGAGAAATATAACTTAATTATAACTTAACTACTTAATAACGTCAAACATACATTTTACAAGGACAACTTCAGAAAGGTGAGAAGACATTGTGTGCAATAACCAGAATTTAATGCTATGGCGGTAAGTAGATCAAAAGTCTGTGATTATTGTCCTTCAACATTCAAATAGTTTTAAAAACCTACTTCATATGAAAAACCTATATATTTTAGTGCTGTCAATCGATTAAAATATTTAATCGCAATTAATCTCATGAATGTCATAGTTAACTTGCGATTAATCGCACATTTTCACACACTCTCTCTCTCTCCCGCTCGCTCGCTCTCCCTTGGTCTCTCGTCTCCCTCCCTCGTGTGTGTCTGTAACCCCTCCCCCCTTCTGCTCAGTGGACACACAGATGCCGCCACACATCTTGATCAATCACGTGTGGAGGAAAAAACTAGAAAGGCACTCTAAAAAAACTAAATCAGCTCCCAATGAGGAGCTGGCTCCCGTCGTTCACTTCAAAGAACCGGCATGTTCGCAACCAACACATCACTATAGTTTAATCTGTTAATGCTGCATTCGTGCATCCAAGAGCAGAAATGACAAAGGCAAAGGACTCATCTACACTGCATACATGGCAATAAAAGCAAAGAGATTTCAGCCAGTAGCCTACTGGGACAGACAGGGAACGTCTGTGCATAAGCAATGAGTTTAATGGCACACAGCTGGTGTCTTATTTAGTACACTAACATTACACATCTGTATCCAAAACTACAGTAACTTCACAGAAGCTTTATGGTGCCACCACAACAGGCCCACGTGTAAGCACACGCAAGCACTCCCCTAGCAACAGAGGCCACGTCCATTTCATGCTTGTCTCCCCCTGGAAGAAAAGTGCAATATTTCCCCCTTAAGTCCCAACATCCCATCAAATGTCCAAAAGTCCACTGTCCGTTCATATATTTCAACTTTTTTTTACTGTGGCCATACCAGCTTGTTAAAACCTGATCCCATCAAATCTCAAAAGCTAAGCAAGGCCGAGCCTGGGTAGTACTTGCATGGGAGATTGCTAGGAATTCCAGATGCCACAGTGGGGCGCCAGTAGCAAAAACTGTTGTTGTGTCCTTAGGCAAGACCCACATTGCCTAGTATGAAAGTGCAGTGTGTGTGAGTGTTGGTGGTGGTCGGAGGGGCCGATGGCGCAGATTGGCAGTGTCACTTCCGTCAGGCTGCCCCAGGGCAGCTGTGGCTACAATAGTAGCTTACCACCACCAAGTGTGGAATGAATGAACAATGAACTGTAAAGCGCTTTGGGTGTCTTTGAAAGGTGCTATATAAATGCAATGATTAATCAATGAATGAATTTATTTATTTATTTATTTATTTTCTCTTGTCTGTTTCGTTTGGCCAGTCCTGTGTTTAGTTATGAACGATAAAATCAGCGTTGCCTCTTGGAATTGGTAATAGGCAGCATCATAACTTCAGAAAATAATTTTGTATGCAGCATACATGTGTCATTTCTGCTCTTGAATGCATGAATGCAGTATAAACAGATTCAATAAGCTAAAATAACCCCTCCTTGAACCGCCACCTTAACGTGGTGGAGGGGAATGATCCCGGGAGCTATGTTGTCGGGGGCTTCATGCCCCTGGTAGGGTCACCCAAGGCAAACAGGTCCTGGGGGACGGGTCAGACTAAGAGCGGTTCAGAAGCCCCTTATGATGAGTTTTACAACGAGGCCAGTTACGTCGCCTGCGCCTTCAGGTCAGGGACAGGTCTCTCACTGTTGTGTCGGCCTACGGGCCGAACAGCAGTGCAGAGTACCCAGCCTTCTTGGAGTCTCTGGGAGGGGTACTGGACAGTGCACCGACTGGGGACTCCATTGTTCTACTGGGGGACTTCAACGCCCACGTGGGCAGCGACAGTGACACCTGGAGAGGGGTGAGTGGGAGGAACGGCCTCCCTGATCTGAACCCGAGCGGTGTTCTGTTGTTGGACTTCTGTGCTAGCCACAGTTTGTCCATAACGAACACCATCTTTGAGCACAAGGGTGTCCATCAGTGCACGTGGCACCAGGACACCCTAGGCCGGAGGTCGATGATCGACTCTGTTGTCGTGTCATCTGACCTCCGGTCGCATGTCTTGGACACTCAGGTGAAGACAGAGGCAGAGCTGTCAACTGATCACCACCTGGTTGTGAGTTGGGGCCGCTGGCAGGGGAGGAAGCCGGAAAGACCTGGCAGGCCCAAGCGTATAGTGAGGGTCTGTTTAGAGCGTCTGGCAGAGCCCTCTGTCAGGGGGACCTTCAACTCACACCTCCGGGAGAGCTGGAGACATGGAGTCCGAGTGGGCTTTGTTCTCTGCCTCTATTGTCGATGCGGCTGCTCGTAGCTGTGGTCGTAAGGTCTGTGGTGCTTGTCGCGGCGGCAATCCCCAAACCTGGTGGTGGACTCTAGAAGTAAGGGATGCTGTCAGGCTGAAGGAGGAGTCTTATCGGGCCTTGTTGGCTCATGGGACTCCTGAGGCAGCTGACAGGTACCGGCGGGCCAAGCGTGCTGCAGCCCGGGTGGTCGCAGAGGCAAAAACTCGGGGTTGGGAGGAGTTTGGAGAGGCCATGGAGGAGGACTATCAGACGGCCTCAAGGAAATTCTGGCAAACCGTCCGGCACCTCAGGAGGGGGAAGCAGTGCTTCACCAACACTGTTTACAGTGCGGGTGGAGAGCTGTTGACTTCGACTGGGGATGTTGTTGGGTGGTGGGAGGAATACTTTGAGGATCTCCTCAATCCCACCGTCACGTCTTCTGAGGAGGAAGCAGAGGCTGGGGACTCGTCCATCACCCTGGCTGAAGTCACTGAGGTGATTAGTAAGCTCCTCAGTGGCAAGGCTCCGGGGGTGGATGAGATCCGTCCCGAGTATCTTAAGTCTCAGGATGTTGTGGGGCTGTCTTGGCTGACACGTCTCTGCAACATCGCATTGCGGTCGGGGACAGTGCCTCTGGACTGGCAGACTGGGGTGGTGATCCCTCTGTTTAAGAAGGGGGACCGGAGGGTGTGTTCCAACTACCTCCCCGGTAAGGTCTATTCCAGGGTACTGGAGAGGAGAATCTGACCGATGGTCGAACCTCGGATTCAGGAGGAGCAGTGTGGTTTTTGTCCCGGCCGCGGAACACTGGACCAGCTCTATACTCTCCATCGGTGCTCGAGGGTTCATGGGAGTTTGCCCAACCAGTCCACATGTGCTTTGTGGATCTGGAGAAGGCATTCGACTGTGTCCCTCGTGGGGTCCTGTGGGGGGTGCTCTGGGAGTATGGGGTCCGGGGCTCTTTGTTAAGGGCTGTTCGGTCCCTGTATGACCGGAGCAGGAACTGTGTTCACATTGCCGGTAGTAAGTCGGCCCTGTTTCCGCTGCATGTTGGACTTCGCCAGGGCTGCCCACCGGTTCTGTTCATTGTATTTATGGACAGAATTTCTAGGCGCAGTCAGGGGCCAGAGGGGATCCAGTTTGGGGACCACAGGATCTCATCTCTGCTGTTTGCAGATGATGTTGTCCTGATGGCTTCATCGAACCGGGACCTCCAACGTGCACTGGGGAGGTTTGCAGCCGAGTGTGAAGCGGCTGGGATAAGGATCAGCTCCTCCAAATCCGAGGCCATGATTGTCGACCGGAAAAATGTGGCTTGCCCTCTGCGGGTGGGTGGAGAGTCCTTGCCTCAAGTGGAGGAGTTCAAGTATCTCGGGGTCTTGTTCACGAGTGAGGGGAGGATGGAGCGTGAGATTGACAGGCGGATCGGTGGAGCGTTGGCAGTGATGCGGTCGCCGTACCGGACCGTTGTGGTGAAGAGGGAGCTGAGCCAAAAGGCAAAGCTCTCAATTTACCGGTCAATCTACGTTCCTACCCTCACCTATGGTCATGAGCTTTGGGTAATGACCGAAAGGACAAGATCGTGGATCCAAGCGGCTGAAATGAGTTTCCTCCTGAGTGGCTGGGCGCTAGAGATAAGGTGAGGAGCTCAGTCACATGGGAGGGGCTCGAAGTAGAGCCGCTGCTCCTCCACGTCGAGAGGAGCCAGCTGAGGTGGCTCAGGCATCTGTTCCAGGTGCCTCCGGCCATGTCCCACCGGGAGGAGGCCCCGGGAAAGACCCAGGACACGCTGGAGGGACTATGTCTCCCGGCTGGCCTGGGAACGCCTTGGGGTCCCCCCGGAGGAGCTAGAGGAAGTGTCTGGGGTGAAGGAAGTCTGGGAGTCCCTGCTTAGACTGTTGCCCCCGCGACCCGGCACCGGATAAGCGGAAGAAAATGGATGGATGGATAAGCTAAAATAAACAATGAATGAATACTGGTAACTAGGGCTGCCACGATTAGTCGATTAGTCACGATTATGTCGACGAACAAAATCGTCGACAACTAATTTAGTAGTTGACGCATCGGTTTTTTTTTGGGGTTTTTTTTTTTAACTTTGCTTTTCTCTCGAAACTGTGGCTGCAGCTTCCACTGCCGCGTCTGCCTTTCTGTCACATACCACGCACACACACACGTTCGCACATGCGCAGTAGTGGTAATTCGCGTCAGTCCTGATTTCACTGTAAATGATACCATAACAGTAGCATGGCTACCCGGAAACGAAGCTCCAAAGTGTGGGAGCAGTTTAAGAAAAGTGGTGAGAAAAGCGTGCAGTGCAACATTTGCAAAGCTGAACTTGCGTATCATGGTAGCACAACGACTATGCATGAGCATCTGAAGAGAAAGCATGTCATTGTGGATGATTCTAAAGAGGGTCCATCGTCTCGGTAAGCAAACCGGCTAGTTAGCTGCCAATATTAGGGTGAACAGTGGGCTTTCTTGCTACTTACTCATTGTTACGTTTCAGTGCTAAAAAAGTCCGGTCTTCTTCTCTGGACGGCTTTGTGACCAAACCGACAAGGTGCATACCACACCAAGCCAATGTCCTGACCGAGTCAATACTAAACATGCTGGTCACGGACATGAGACCAATGTCCATGGTGGATGATAAAGGATGAAGAGAGATGATAAAGCAGTTCAACCCGGAATATCACGACAACTACCTACCAGGCAGATCCCATTTCACCACATTGATGGAAAAGAAATACGATGCAACCTTTGAGAAGGTAAGTCTCTCTCTTTCTCTAAATTTCAATTACCGTATTTTCCGGATTATAAACCGCTACTTTTTTCTCACACTTTGAACCCTGCGGCTTATACAACGATGCGGCTAATATATGGACCGATTATTCGTCTATGAACACAGCGGATGCGCGCGCAGCTTGAGTGCAGAAAGCGCCGCTGTCTGTGCGGTTAACATGGGTTAGGGTTAGTTAGAACACTCGCTAGCGCTGTTGTCAGCACTAAAACAGTTTATCGCTGCGTGATAAAATAAGTTCTGCTGCTAAATGAACATTAGTGAGTGGGATACGTCTTAATGACCCGTATGTGTTAAATGCAGGTGAGGCGTAAATGACGAGACGAAACGTCTCAAACTTCAGTAGCTGGACATCCACTCATACATGATCGATACAATAACCCCGACCCCTGGGAGAGCCTGAAATCCTGTTGAAATCCTACAAGACACTGACATGATACAAGATAGGACAGCGGCTCTTTCTGCTCAAGGCATGCGCTGTAGAGCGCCAAGTGACGGGGCGCAAGAGCGAAACAGACAGGTGAAGAGATGATGTGCTGAGGAAGATGCTCGTTTGATTTTGTTTTGAACAGTTATTTTGTGCTTCATGCACACACCCTCCTCATGGAAAACATACAAAGAAATGCATATGATGCAGCTTTGAAGTTAAAGACAATTGATCTGACTGTCAAAGAAGGAAACAGAGCTGCTGTACGTGAGCGCGGCATCAATGAGTCAATGGTGAGACGCTGGCGACGGCAGCGTGACGAACTGACTCAATGCAAAAAGACGACAAAAGCTTTAGAGGCAATACAAGCAGATGCTCGGAACTTGAAAACTTCTTGAAGACGTGGATACCTGCGGCTTATAGACAAGTGCGGCCTATATATGTACAAAAATAAAATTCTTTGAAAATTTAGTTGATGCGGCTTATATTCAGGTGTGCTCAATAGTCCGGAAATTACGGTAGTTTTATTGGCATTGATGTATTAAAACGATTTTGCCAAAGCAACAATAGCACATAGTAAAATGAATAAATGATTTAATAAACAAGCAACATTCAAAGACAAATAAGAATTAAAAGATCATCACTCACTTAGTCACACACACAAAATTAATAATTTTACACATTTCATGATGAAATAATAAAGAGCTTGCTGACTGAGCAACCATTAAATTAATCTTGGTTAAAGCATGCAATGTAAAGTTTTTTTTTATTATTTTGTATGTTGAATGTTTATTATTTAACCTATTTAACATACATAACTGAACTATTACACTGTACATACACACACACTGTATATAATTTTCTTGTTATTGCTTACTATTCTTTCAAATCATCTCATGTCTTTAAGGTAAAGGAGACCCTCAGAGGTGTAAAAAGTTCCTTAACTCTTACTGCTGATGTGTGGACGAGTCGTGCGACAGAGTCTTACCTTGGTGTGTCTTGCCATTTCCTGAGTGAGGATTGGAAGATGAAGACCTTCAACCTTGCCACCATGCCTCTTGAGGAGAGGCATACTGGTGCAAATATAATGACATGGATGGAAGAGGTTCTGACGAAGTTTGACATCTTGCCCACCAAAATAAAAGCAGTAGTTCATGACAGTGGTTCCAATATGGTGCAATGCGACAGCTTGAAGAAAAACATGGATGGGCCTCAATCCGCTGTGCTGGACACACACTTCAGCTCATAGTTAACACCGCTCAAAGAAACAACCATTAGCAGAGCACTAGGTGCTGCTAGGCAGCTAGTGGAGCACTTTAAGAGAAGCGAGCTGGCTAGTACAAAGCTAAAGACAAAACAGGAGCAAATGAATGTCAAGAAAAATGTGCTTATCCAGGACGTCAGTACAAGATGGAATAGTACATTCCACATGATAGAGAGACTCCTCGAACAGCGCTGGCCTCTCACTGCCACTCTCTCAGATCCTGAGGTAACTCCAAGGGGGAAACAATACTTCGACTTGAAGCCAGAGCAGTGGCAGCTTCTTGAGGAACTGAAGAAAGGGTTGGCACCTTTTGAGAGTGCTACTGTTTACCTAAGTGGAGAGCAGTACACAACCATTTCTGGTCTTCCACAGGTCGTCAAAGGGCTGACATGGGCTGTACACCAAAGCCAATTTGAGACAAGCTCAGGAAAAACTTTCCTTGCCAGTGCAGAAAAAAGGATAGCACAGAGATGGGGGAGTATTTACAGTGTCTCAGGAGAGAAAGAAAATCCAGTTATTTTTGCAGCTGCCCTGGACCCCAGATATAGAAAGCTGAAGTTTTTGACTCCTGAAGATGGCATTAGAGTGCAGGGCACAGTTGAAGTGCTTGCTGCCAAAGAAGCCAAAAAGGCTGGGACACAGGATGCAAATGTGAAGAGGGCCAATGCTTCAGGTAGAACTGAAAGGAGTGCTATGGAAACCCTCCTTCAGTCTGACACAGACAGTCAAAGTGAGAATGAGGATGGAGAATCTGAGGAGGACCAAAAGATCCAAGTTGCAATAAGTGAAGTTCGGCTGTACTTTGGAGAGGCCACACTCTCTAAAATGGATGATCCTCTCAAATGGTGGAGTGAAAATGAGGGGCGTTTCCCCACACTGTCAAAGATAACTAAATCTTTTCTTTGCATCCCTGCAACCTCCACCCCATCGGAGCGGATTTTCTCTGCAGCAGGGGACATTTGCTCTCAAAAGAGAGCATCCCTTTCTCCAAGCCATGTAGAAATGATAACTTTCCTGGCCATGAACAAGAGCCTTGTGCAGATTGGGATTAAATAGTGTCAGAGTGTAGCAAAATACAGTTGTGACTGAGCACAAAATGCACTTTTCCTATATTTGAGTGAGACCAAATTTTATTTTTGTGAATAATTCCTTCAGGTGCCTACCTCATTTTATTTAAATGTAGTTATGTTTGATATGTTTGATGCCAGAGCAATGACAGACACACCTAAAAACCTGAAGTATTTATTTTTGTGTTGTTTAGGCCAGTGCCTTGTCCTTATTTTACTCAGCTGTTTGCACTTCATGCTGCTCTGTTGAAGAATTGTTTGTTGATACAAGCTTCATATCTCATTAAAGGGTTAATGAGCTATCATCTTAATTGTTTTTATTTTCAGTTAGCACATACCTTAAACACTTCAAGCAGAAAGCTAATGATCTGATCAGCTGCATGCTGGTGCGATAAGCTGTATGTTTTACAGTCAGTTTACGGATCGATTAGTCGACTAATCGAAAAAATAATCGGTGATTAGTCGACTATCAAAATAATCGTTTGTGGCAGCCCTACTGGTAACTAGGATAAAAATGGAACGAGTTCCCCACTACTGAATGGACAGTACAAGTAATCAAGTCAAGGAAATATCCATTTGTAAAAAATATCTGGGTTCATGTAGCCATGGCCTAATTGTGTCCAGGGATGCCTCTGATGAGGACACTAAATGTGCAGAGTAGACAGGTTCCAGGGGGATCATCCAGAGACCTAGCGAGTTGGCTGTGGAGCTTGCAGAGTGGAAAGCAGGTTGACGTGCTCATCACAGTCCTGTGAGCACGTAAAGCTCACATAAATAAAGCACTTAAAGATGAATGGCTTTTACTCACTGTAACTAACCTGGCATCTCCACTGCGCTCTCACTGCAGGGAGATCAGGTGGCCACTCATGTCAATGGCATAAGAAAACTCTCACCCCATAACACTTATTTGCTTCAGCAATGTATCGCACTTCAAAATTAGCCTAGTAAGGATTTACTGTTATGGTCAAGGTGTCAGTAATAGTGAATAATTGCAAAATTTATATGTGTCTTCTCGCAATAATCATAAAACAAAAATGTGACATCATGACATCTCTATTTTAAATCCAACTATTCTAAATCTATTCTAAATCCTCTTGTAATTCAAAAGGATTTATAAGAGGCTAGTTTTCCTCTGTGCTTAATCTGATTTTTCTCATTTTTCACAATTAGGCCTCAAATCACAGAGTGAAGACTCAGTGATTCACAGAGTGAAGACTCAGTGATTTGAAGTCTAATTTTCTTCAACATTGTGGGACTAACTGAGAGCAGTTATGCCTGGTGAAGGAAAAAACAAAGGAAGAACCAAACCTAAGTAAGCAATTACAGCAACATCAATGGACAAAGAACCAGAGGAGGCCTGCGCTGCTGACGAGGGACCTGGCCTGGCTGATATTATAGCAGAATTAAAATCTCAAGGGCAGGATATAATCACTCATCTGAATGGCATTGCTGCACTGATGAACACTGTTACTAAAGACTTTTCTGACATGACCAACTAACTACAACAAACGAAACTCTCAGCAAACATCATCAACTTCTTGACGCCACAGAGCAAAGAATCTCTGCACTGGAAGATATCCCGAATGTGCCGAAGGCCAACATGAGCTCAAATATGTGCATCAAATGCTGCCCAAATGGGATCTGTATTGAGAGGAGGTAAAATCTTCAGCCTGTTGACATTGACATTTGTAACTTTTTTATCGCTCTGCCCATCCATAAGTTTATTTAGTTATGAATAACATGCCACCTTGCGCTCATGCCGGACCAAGGGCCATTTCTGGAAACAAATGATGACGTAGCAACAGCTGAAACCAGAGCGGGGAGGGGTGAAAGATGTTCCATCAGAAGTTGAAAGGGAACTTAAAATATTATGACCAAAACTGTGGGAATATTTTACAGTCTGAAATCTGCCTCTCAGTCAAAGCAAATGCAAGGCCCCAAGGGGTGAAAAATAAATATACCACAACATAAAACATTTGGAGTGATGGGAATTAAGGAAGAAATTGAAATAATAATAAATAGTTTTAGTTTTCAATATATCTGTAATTTTTGGGATTTTTTTCTTTGTCAGTTTTCTCCCTCTCTTCCCTCATGATAAATTACCTTACATTTATTATTTATTTATTTATTCATTTATTTTTTAAGGGTAACTTAGAAGATACTACATGCTACATGCTACATTTGGAATAGATTTTTTTTCTTGATTATATGTGTGGTCCAGGACTAATGATAGGCACAAAGGAAGGAGAATGTTCTTAATTGCTAAAGCACTAAGCACATCTTAAGTGCTTTACCTTACTTTTTATTTTTATTTTTTTTCTTCACACAGTCGTGTGATCTCTTTTTTTTCTTCTCTGTTGTTCTTGGGTTAGGATCTCTTGGTGAGATGTTGTGGGTGTGATGGGGAATGTTTTTTGGGGGGAAATTTTCTGTTGTACAACACCACAGTACATTTCTGTTTGTTGCATGGCACTCATCGGTGAACAAGACTGTGTGAAAATATAGTGTTCATGTATTTCTGGGCCCACTGGAGCCATTTCTGCTTGTGAGCATTGTTTAAGGGTGGCCAAGTAGAAGGTTTATGCATAACTGCAAGCCTCTGGAGGATCCTACACCTTGATGTTCACGTGACTCTAGAGGCACCAGCAGCTTCAAATACCTGTTTTTTGCTTTGTAATGGCATTATAGCAGCTGCTCTCTCAATCTAATGCATTTGTCTGGCAGAAACCTTCCTCTTTGTGCCTTTATCTGCATGAATCCGTGTGTGCGCTGAATCAGCTACAAATCTCTTAATAGTATGATGATCACAGTTAAGTTTTCATGAAATATCTAAGGTTTTCATATCCTGTCCAACTCTTTCATGCTTTTCGGGACTGGAGAGATCCTTTTTCTTTCCCACATTACTTGAAAATGGTGGTCTGCTTAATAATGTGGAACGTCTTTTTTAAATAGTTTTTCCTTTAATTGGACTTAACTGGCAAACTAATTGGCACAGGTGTCTGAGATTGATTTCACTGACCCAATGAGCCCTGAGACACAATACCATCCATGAGTTTCAATGGAAAACAAAAAATTTTACCTTTATGACACTAAAACACAATTTGCATAATAATTTGGAACGTGGTGTATGTCACATATAGACTCCAATGTTTATCTTCCGGAAGAAATAAGCGCCCATTTTGGGATAAGCCAGATGTTCCCCGGTACCGCAGTATCATCATGATAACCTATAACTTTATATGCAACTCACCGCACATCAGCCCGTTACAGAAGCACTGAGTTCGGGTAACAGAGATAAAGGTACAGTAGCACTCACCGTAGCACGCAGCCCCTCAGGACGGGCCTGGGGTCCGGCCCTTGTTCTTGTGCCATCCTCCAAGCACTTTGGTCAGATAGGTTGCTGGTTCCAGACGGGGGCGAGCAAGACCAGTGCGCAATGGAGTGGGTCTGAGCGGTTCCGTGCCATCCTCTGCGCGCTGGATCCGTGCGGCAAAAGCGAGAATGCGCTGTGGACTACAGATCCGGGCGGGCTGCTTCTGTCCTCTGTGCGGAGGATGGCTGGTTCCGAGGTGGTGCAAAGCACAAATCCAATTTAGTTCGTCATATGTTGTTCTGAGCAGTCCATCCTCCGCACATTTCCCGGGGAAAGTGCTTCTAAAAGGTGGGGAACCTAACACCACTCCCCCCTCCAGCTCATCTGAGCCTGGAAGCCCCAATTTTGCGTCACTATGGAGTGCTAACTATGGTTAGCACATTGGTTCTTGCTCTGATCTTCGTATATTACATTCTCTGTATTGACCACTGTTGGCAAAATATCCAATTCAAAAATGAGTTGCGTCTGCGTCTGGACAACAATCTGTTATTGCACTGGAGTCAACAAAGGCGTATAGCGTGTCCTTTTTTAGGCAGACGAGACGCGTATCCCCTCCCATGATGCATTACGAATAGTTCTTTTGGACCTTCTATATATGGTTTGGACCTGAGTTTGCGTTCACACCAGAGGGACCCCACCAGAGTTTGGCATTTGGTGTGAAATCAGGCAGACCGAGACGACCTCTTTTTTGAGGTCTCGGTCCTCTTGATTTGAACAAGAAGCAAAGCTCCAGAAGGTGGAGGAGAGGAAAAGAAGTCTGGTTTCACGGCAAACTAGGGCTGAACGATTTTAAGAAAAAATTTAATTGCGATTTTTCTGGCAGATATCACGATTTCGATTTCATTCACGATTTTTTTCAATGCACATGAACATTCGCAAGCATCACAGAAACTTGCATCATACCATTCAAACACTAAATTCCATAACTGTAATGCAAGAATGAAAATTAAAGTCAAGAATTTATTTCAAATGTCCTATTTATTAAAAAGAAACATGCTATACACAGGGTACATTGAGCGCTTGAGCAACAGCAGTTCTTACAACTGAAGAACCAAAAGAGCCGTCTATGGCTCAACTTAACTAGAGCAAAGAAATACGGCTCAGTCGTTCTGCTTGACCACCGATCAGTAGTTGTGGCAAAATACTCCACATTTTCCAGCTCTTTCACCACCTTTTCTTTACATTCTGCGTACAGAATGGATTTTTATTTCCTACGAGGAGGACTCAAATAATAATGTGTTTAATGCAGCTTTGCGCACATTTGTTTACGTTATACAGAAGCGAAACTTAAAACCACATGGCTCATTTGCATAAACTAGAAGCTGCTGATGCGGTCAGCTTCTGTCGGACTAAAGGGCAGGACTCAGTGGAATATGCGTGTTCTTTCTGTGACTGAGGGATGTTCTGCCTATGGTGAGTCTGTTCTGTGCTTCTATCGCGTTGGAGATGGTTCATGTTAAACTTTTCAGAGATTATACGTGTGCAGGTCGTACGTCGCAGCGCAGTTCTTTATTTAACAGCAGTCAATTCACTCATGCACTTTATTTATGTTGCTACTGTTGTGATGAAAAGACTGAAAGGTGTAAATAATTCTCTTAAGACTTGCGCTTATGAGTTGTAGTGGAGGATGGTGCGCTTAACGTTTCACTGGACTTTCTCGCCGTGCACTCGTCATGCAAATGCGCGTATGGCGGTATAAATTGGTCGTGTTTCCACTGGACGTGGCAAGTTTAGCACGACATGTTTTGCACAGCACCTGTTTCTGATGTTCGTCTGCCTCAAACCCGAAATACTGCCAAATGACCGACGTTCTGTTTTTCTTTGGGTTCAAAACCCCAGACTCCGCTTCTGGTCCCGCTAAAGCCATTTCTGAAACTGATGACCAGCTACACTGACTGGAGTCGAGAACACGTGACCTGTGCTGCCGCTTCTGATTGGTGAGCTGGAGTCGAGAACATGTGACCTGTGCTGCTGCTTCTGATTGGTGAGCTCAGCAGCGCGGCAGGGAGGCGACGTACATGTGTGAAATAGTTGACGAAACAAAACCTGGGTCAGTTAGGAGCGCTGCAAAAAACCGTGGCTTTAACGATCCCAAAATCGTGTTGTCTGAGATCGCGATTTTCGGTCTAAAACGATAGATCGTTCAGCCCTACGGCAAACTATGTTCACCAAAGCAATATCCCAAAGTGAGGCTGTTGTAAAGGCTAGTTTTATTGTGGCAGCAGATATCAACAAATCAGCCTGGTCCTTTAATGAGGTTAAAATGTGCATGGTCAAAGTTCACGGTGTTGTTTGCCCAGATCAAAAGCAGCGTTTTTTTAATGTGAGCCTGAGCAGAAACACCATGGCTGAGCGTGCTTGTGAGCTTGTCACCAATCTATAAGAACAGCTGAAGGAGAAGGGGAAAGATTTTATGGCATTCTCACTTGCTGTAGACGAGAGCAGCGACACATCTGATACTGCCCAGTTAGCAATATTCATCCATGGAGTGGACTTCCGTTACAGAGGAACTTTTAGGATTAAAATCTATGCATGGTACAACCACAGGAAAAGAAATCTTTGAGGAGATGTCCAGATGTCTCAATGAAATGAGTCTGCCTTGGGATAAACTTGTGGGACTGACGACAGATGGTGCACCCGCAATATGCGGTCAAAAGAGTGGATTGGTGGGCAGGATTCAGGAGAATATGCGGGAGAACCATGCAGGTGAGCTTACAGTTTACCACTGCATAATTCACCAGGAGGCCTTATGTGGCAAAGCCTTGAAAATGGATCATATTATGAGCACCATAACTCGAGTAGTTAACTTCATAAGAGCAAAAGGTTTGAATCACCGCCAGTTCAAGTCTTTTCTGGAGGAGTTAGGTTCAGAATACAGAGACACAGAGGTGCGATGGCTTAGCCGAGGAAATGTACTAAAGAGATGCTTTGAGCTGCATGAGGAAATATGTCTGTTTATGGAGAGCAAAGGCAAAGACACCAAGAGCTCAGGCATAAAAAGTTTCAGTGTGACCTGGCATTCCTTTGTGACATCATGAGCCATATCGATGTGATAAACCTGCAGCTTCAGGGATGGGGGCACATCATTACAGACATGTACAGTGCAGTGAAGGCTTTTAGAACCAAGTTGCGCTTGTGGGAGACTTAGATGCTGCAAGTAAACTTGGCTCATTTTCTGTGCTGCCAAATCACGAAAGAGCAGACCGCCGCGTTGCCCATTGCAGAGTTTGCTGAAAAACTAAGTGTACTAAGTGCACAGTTTTCCTCGACAATTTGCCGACTTTGAATCCCAGAAATGCAGATTTGAACTACTCAGCAATCTGTTTACAGTTGAAGTGACGAGCGCACCAACCAACCTTCAAACGAAGCTGACTGAGCTCCAGTGTTGTGCCAAGCTCAAGTCAAAGTATGACTGTCGGTGCTGCACAGTTCCCACGGTTCCTTCCCGACACACTGCCACAACTCCATGCACAAGCTGCTCAAATGCTCTCTATGTCCAGCTGCACATATCTATGTGAACAACTCTTCTCTTTGATGAAGATGAACAAAACAACACACAGGAGTCGTCTCACAGACGAACACCTTCATTCAGTCCTGAGGATTTCCTCAGCTCAGAGCCTGACCCCAGACTTTGATGAACTTGCATCTAAGAAGAAATACCATGTATCTGCTTTGGACCCATGTGCATCAGAGTAAATCACAGTCTAGCAAACTGAGCTTGGATGAATGTGCAATATTATTTAAAGTCACTTTACCTGCTATTATTTATTTACCCACCACTGTCCATCACTGCACTGTACACAATCATCTCAGAATCAAAAACACTTATTGTGCAACGTTCCTGTGCCTTTTAG
Source organism: Taenioides sp. WSHXM2023 (assembly GCA_029959045.1). Lineage (NCBI taxonomy): Eukaryota > Metazoa > Chordata > Actinopteri > Gobiiformes > Gobiidae > Taenioides > Taenioides sp. WSHXM2023. The sequence continues at coordinate 25,642,628 of CM057106.1, read as the reverse complement.
CTTTACAGTGTTGTGTTTTTTAGTTGATTGTAAATACTTATTATTATTATTTATCTTGATTTTGATGCATGCTCTTATTTTCCTACTGTTTCTGTAACTTGCGTTGTGACACTGCAATTTCCCCATTGTGGGACAAATAAAGGATTATCTTATCTTATCTTATCTTATCTTTATGACTTTTGACTGTTCATAGTTGAAAGATTGGATTTTCATTGAAGCAAGTTGTTATTTTTGACTGGTGTTGGCTTGTGAAAAAAAAAAAAAAAAAACATTTAAAAGGAGTTCAAAAGCTACAGATAGGCTTTAGAGACATTTATTAATTTTTTTTAATTATTATTTTATATTATGCTTGTTCTGGATTCAATGTTTAAGCAAAACTATTACTAAACATTTAACTTAATAAGAAATAATAAATTTAATAAGAAAAAGGTTTAACATTACATATCTCGAAATAAGAGAAAACATGCAGATGTTGAAATTTTTCAATAAATATTTAGTTTGGCCCATGACTTAGTCCCAGTTTTTAATTTTGGCCCTCTGTGAATTTGAGTTTGACACGCCTCTTATAGAAGAAACTATTTTAGTCAAAAAGGACTGCTTGGAAGTCAAGAGTCGGCAAGCGACACTTATACTCCATTAATTGAAGGAGACTAAATTATTTAAATAAAAAATATTTCTGCCACCATAGTCTTAAAGAATTTCAGGGGGAATACTGAGAAATACTGAGAAGAACCAGCTGCTCCCTTTATCTTAATCAGGCATACACACACTTATATTACTTTATATATTGACTATACATGTTTATGTGTATGTTTACAAGCATATAGTATGTGTGTGTGTGTGTGTGTGTGTGTGTGTGTGTGTGTGTGTGTGTGTGTGTGTATATATATATATATATATATATAAATGTGTTCCTCACCTTCCATGGTGGTTGGTCTCTCTCACCTTCATCCAGCTCGGGTATATATATACATCCAAATAATATTTGTGCTGTCGATCGATTAAAATATTTAATTGCGATTAATCTCATGAATGTCATAGTTAACTCGCGATTAATCGCAAATTAATCGCACATTTTTGTTCCTTGAATCACCATTTTAATACTGTCATCAACATAGAAAAGTGGATAGACTTGCTTTGCGCAAATGTCAGTGAGACAACTTTGTGTTCAGTGTTCTATTCTCTGGCTATTTTCATGAATTGCTCTGCAACAGTGTCAGCGAAGTGCTTCTCTTCTGTCTTCATAACAGTCGAAGCTACTGCGTAGGGTTCTATGTCCCGCACTCACACCTACACAGTCGACCCGAGCCACGGCCCAATGACGTCATCACATGGCGCTGTTTGTTGTCGTGCAGCAGAGCTATCGCTTTTAGCAGAGAATATAAGTCCAGCGGCAAAAATATCTTTTAAATAGTGAGACAGATATGAGTCCAGCTGCGATACACACTCCTCCATGAGTTTATGGATATAATAACAGCACAGAGGAGTGAAGACAGCCAGAGACGAGAGGCTGCAAAACTTCTGTCTCTGTCACAGTCCTTATCGAAGGTAAGCGCGGATTCGCTGTATGTTTTGGAGCGAACTTTATTTCGTGTTTTCCTCGTATGAGTAACATCAGCGGACACACAGGGCTTGCATAGTGAAGTTGTGCATGTGCGCAACATGAGCACAGTAGTTCACTACAAAGAGTGTTAATCTCGCAATAAAAACACAGTTAAAATTGTTTTGCGTTAACTCGTTAATAATGCTTTTTTTTTTTTTGACAGCACTAATATATATAAATATATATGAACAGGATGTGGGAGAAATGGTTACTTCAATACCCACAGTCCAAGCTGATGGCCAAACAACTAGTAGCTCAGTGTTCCAACCACCACAAATGGCAACTGCTATCACAACTAGAGACTGACAGGTACAACACAAATGCTTTGGCAAGGGGGAGACAGGACGCCAGGTTAGAGGGGAGTTAACACCAACTCCCCAACCAGAGATTGGGTACGAAGCCCCAATAAGTACCTGAAAGATAAGATCATGGCCCGAATGAACACAAGGCAACACCGACGCCAGTTACAGAGGCTAAGTGAAGTACCATCTGAAAGTCTCCAAGAAGATGTGAATGCAGCACTGAGAGTGATCCCTACAGCACAAATGAACCAGCTGCTAAGGGATGGGACTCACCCTGAATGGCTAACCCAACGGTGTACAATCCTGATCCCGAAGGATCCCTCAAAGGGTACAGTCCCATCGAACTATCAGCCAATAACCTGTCTCCTGTGGAAGCTCATGTCAGGCATCATCGCAGCTAAGATAAGTGGGCACATGGATCAATACATGAGCACAGCACAGAAGGGCATCGGCAAAAACACCAGGGGAGCGAAACACCAACTCCTGGTTGATCGAACAGTCGCTCGTGACTGCAGAACCCATCAGAACAACCTGTGTACTGGATTGATTACAAGAAAGCCTATGACTCAATGCCACACACATGGATCACTGAGTGCTTGGAGCTGTACAATATCAACAGGACTCTAAGGGCGTTCATTGCAAACTCAATGCAGTTGTGGAAAACCACAATTGAAACCAATGGCAAGCCACTTGCACAAGTGTCCATCAAATGTGGCATATACCAAGGAGGCGCACTGGATGACATCAAGCTGTACGCTAAGAGCGAGCGAGACATTGACTCACTGATCCACACCACCAGGATCTACAGCAGAGACATTCGGACTTGAGAAATGTAGTAGAATGGTGACAAAGAGAGAGAAGGTAGTCCACACAGAGGGGGTCTCACTACCAGAGGGAATAATAGCAGACACCGAGGACAGTTACAAGTACCTTGGTATCCCAGAAGCAAATGGCAACCTTGAAGAGGCAACAAGGAAAGTGGAGAATGACTGAGCCAAGGTCCTGTGGGACTTCCAGATACAGATGTGACAGAATGGTGGCCTGGAAGGTAAAGGAATCAGTGGTGTGCCACTGCGCTGCTTTCATCATCAAACAGAAACATGCTCCTTTGTGGAAAATTCAAAATACTGGGTTTAAGGGGGGCATATGCAAAACTTTGCAGAGCTTTTGAAAGGGGTATTTTACTTCTGTGGGGTATTAACTGTAACATATAGCATATTTAGATCACCATGTTACCTTTTATTGTTTTGGAAATGCTATATTTGCCAAAAACAACTTATTAACATGTTTCATAAGTTTCACTTTCATTTTTGACACTCAAGAGTCTCCCCTCCATTTGCTCTCCATGCTAAGTCACTCCCACCTTAGATTGCTATCACAACCCAATCAGCATGCATCCCGCTAATGAAGTATTGGATTTGGTTTGTCAAGTTGTTGTGTACAGTTTTGTATCATGCTTTTGTATATTTCTGGAGAACTGTCATGTGGGAACATCAGTGACATAGACTTGTGGGCGGAGCATTGCACAGAATTTTATAGCTAACTGTAAGAAGGGATTGAATAGGACAAGTCAAAGTTGTATTTCAGTTGATTCGTGCACAGAAATTTTCCATAAATGTATAAAAGCAGGATACAATACTACACACAACTTCACAAACCAGATAAACATAATAAAAATAATAAACTATAGAAATTTGGGTACCACTTTAGGGTGGAAATTGCATGGATGTGAACCACTTATAAATGCCTGACCCCATTATCACCAAATTAATATGTGAAGTGTATAGCTAACTTCCAATCATTCCAAATCAACCTTGTGCTATAATTGGCCATACCATTAAAGCAGACCTATTCTGCAAAATCGACTTTTCAGACCATTTAACTACGTTATATTTTCTCCTCAACATTTAGCCATTTGAAGTAGTATTTGGAGTCGTTCGTGCATGTTTGAGCAATCTTTAATCGCTTATTTTCAAGACACCATTGCGCCAATCAAATTTCACCATCACCACCACCAGCATACGCACACTGGTCTGTAGTTTCTTTGTTCTCCAGTTTTATTTTCTTAATCTTAATCTTTCAGTATACATAGGATTTGGCAGCGTCATGTAGTCATTTGGGCACAAATGACAAAAAATCTGCTACTCGCTAATATGTTCTGCAGCTATCCTTCATAGGTGTCGTCAACTCCACAGCTCTTTGTTGTGATGCCACTCAAGACATCAGCTCCCATTGCTTGCCAAAGTCATGGAAGTTAGTAGATTTGTTTATTTTATTAAGTCGTTTTAGATTAACAGTGCTATTATAAATGTGCAAATGTGCATAATGATCCATGGGTGTCATAGATGGAACTATTTAGCAGACACAAGCACTAACTAACCATTGGATTTATATAGCGCCGTTCAAGATACCCAAAGTGCTTTACAATTCTTCATTCACTCCACACTTGGTGGTTACAAGCTACTGATATTCCACAGCTGCCCTGGGGCAGACTGACGGAAGCAAGGCTGCTAATCTATGTCATCGGTCCCTCTAACCACAACCAACATGCACACACCACATTTATACATGTATGTCTTCTTGTGAACAGTTTTGAATGCTTGTATTTCTAGTCATTCCAACTTTTTTATAGGTCTACTCTAACTGAGATGTATCATCCATTAGTATTATTTCTTGCCATATTTTAGTTCTTCTTAGGTTGTAAGCTAGTCTCTCTGGATGTGAACCTCTCCCGAATACAGTCATATACTTAATACTGTGTATATCTTCAATCAATGATCTTTCCATCATTAGCCTATGAATTCACAACAATGTACTACATTCGAAAATCAGACACTAATCAATACTCGATACTAGTTTGAGCAGGTATCAATACTAAAAAAGTCACATTCAAAGGACAGAAATAAACCTTTCCTGAATAGTTTTAGAATGATCTTGAGCTGTATCAGAACAAGTATAAGAGCACATAGACTAGTATACACCCATGGACCACTATGGAACCTACCTGGACCAATGGGGGATTACACAGATATAAGGCCACATGGGGATATAAAAGAAAGTAGTATTATTTAACATTGAAAATCACGTTCTATTGTCTTAAAAAGTGTTTTTATTGTCATTGTGGTATCAGAATAGAGTATCAAGTCTATTCCTTAGTTTTGAAATCGAGTTAGAACTTTTAGTATTGTGACAACACTAAATAATAATAATACAATACGGTGGCTGAGTGGCAACACTCATGCCTCACAGCAAGAAGGTTACGGGTTCGATCCCCGGGTCGCCCGGGCCTTTCTGTGTGGAGTTTGCATGTTTCCTCCCCGTGTCTGGATGGGTTTCCTCCAGGTACTCCGGTTTCCCCCCATCAACCAAAAACATGCAGCACCCCTATGAACAGTATACCATCAAGGACCGTCAAGGAATTCCTCCCTCCTGTGGGCTCACCACCTGCAGAGGGGTTCATAGGGGTCTGGGTCTGGTGCACAGAGTAATGGGCAGCGAGCTGCCCCCGCGACCCAGCCGGATTAAGCGGGAGAAGATGGATGGATGGATGGACATTTTATTTATTAGGTGCCTTTACGGACACTCAAGGTCGCCTTACAACCATAAACAAAAACAAAACATAAACAAAGTTAAATACAATTAAAACAGTTAAAGTCGGACAGTGCAGCTATGGTCAGGTGGTGTGATGGAGGGAATAGGCTGGTCTGAACAGGTGTGTTTTGAGATTGGATTTGAAATGTGGGAGTGAGTCAGTGTTGTAGAGGTCAGGAGGGAGAGTGTTCCAGAGCTGAGGGGCAGAGCGACTAAAGGCTCTGCTCCCCATGGTGACGAGATGGGCAGAGGGAGCAGAGAGCTGGAGAGAGGAAGAGGAGGGGAGGGAGAGGATGGGTGTGGCAATGTAGAGGAGCTCAGAGAGATATGGAGGTGTCAGGTTATGGAGGGCTTTGAATGTGAGGAGCAGGATTTTGTATTGAATGCGGTGTGAGATGGGGAGCCAGTGGAGCTGCTGTAGGCTGTGAACAAGGATGGCAGTGGAGTGTGGAGTGAGGAAAGGGCGGAGGCGGCAGATGTTGTGGAGGTAAACACCACAACAATCAACAATTGTTGATATGACAGGTGAAGGAGAGAATGCTATCGAGGATGACACCCAGACTCTTTACCTGAGGGGAGGGAGAGATGGAGGAGCAGTCAATGGAAATGGAGAAAGGTTTTATATTGTTTAGGGTGGATTTGGTGCCTACAAGGTACCGTCCATCCGGTTTTATTGTTGTTGAGTTTGAGGAAGTTTGAGGTGAACCAGGATTTAACTTCTACACTAGTACAGAATGCTCCATGTTTAGATTCTAGTGACAGCTCAGACCTGTGTGTGCTTTGCCAGTTTTCAACATGGCTCCCACATTGGCCTTGAACTCAGAGTGCCTGTGTCCACACATGTCTTTGGGTATCCACTGTGTGATACGGCTGCTTCTCTAATTACACTGCTCAAAGCATGTGCTCCACAGCCTCGCACAGCCCTGTATGTCTACAACAGTAAATCTGGCACTTTGTTGGCTAACGGCTTGGCTGGCACTGTATCAGAAGCTACATATTGGCAATGGAGCCAGTGAATGATTTGCGAACATCATAACAGACCCTTGAAGATATTGTTATGAACTGTTAGCTGAATGAAAACTGGGAAGATTTTAAGGAATGAAATATGGATTGAAAAGGATTCAATTTATCTGTTTGCCCTCTCTTTAAAATAACTTGGAAGCCAAAATTATATGGAAGCTGTATTGACTGTGAAATAAAGCACATTGATTTTTAAATCTCCTCTAGGTTCTGTAATTCACTTATGCTGGCAGGTTTACAATTGGCATTCTTTAATTTCTATTAACAAACCAGTGACTTTAGTGGAAGGAAACATGATTAGCAGGGCTGCAGGATTTTGGAAAAAATATGTAATTATTTGTGCTTAAAAAGTGGGTTTGTGAGAGCACACACAGCAAGAACATTAACATTTGAGAGAATACTGAAATATGAACTAATACAAGAGTCTTGTGAATTTAAGTTGTTTGTAAATGTCTAAAGCTACAAGATTTTTCTATAAAAAGGAGGACATTCTATTATCTAAATAAATAATCACCATTTCAATTATATACATTTTTACCAACTTTCAAATGGGCAACAAACCCTAACATGTCAATCAATAAGTAACCTGATGCTTCAGAGGAAGTGTTCAAACCTGGTAAGTATGTGTATTCCACCAGCTCAGAATAGAATGTGGGTCAATGCCAGCTCAGTGGAGTTGACTCAAGGCTTAGCCATCCTCAAGCCCTTCTCTCCACCTCCTCTGCAGAGGTGCAGTAGAACCACATGTGCCCCACCTCAAAACTCACAAATTTGTTTGCACTTTTTAGGATATTGGCACACAGCTGCCCTGAGGTAAGCTAAGTTGGTGCGACTACCCTGAACACTACCAGACAGATATATGTGTCCCTAGGTCTGGGACTTGACTAATACCAAATGCAAAAGGGTTCAATAATATGTGAATACACTAAAATACAAGCATTCATGGGAGGGAGCTTAGTGACCTCTGTCACAACCATGTATAAGTATGTATTAAGAAGTGGACTAAGTGAGTGTGCGCGTTTGGCTACAGACAAATGACGCTTGAGATGCCAACAGTTATAGGAGCAAATTTGGAGTCAAGCTCCGTATTAGGAATAGGATTTTTTTAAACTGACAAAATAGTAAAATAAACACACCAGGATCATGTGGAGCAGGTTAATAAGAACATTTTATGAGCAAAATGACAAGGCTCACAGTAGCAGTTACAGAGTGTAAATGGGAGCCAGGGTGAGAAGGAGTTGGAAATGCCTGCATGCTAACTTGCTATTTGGAACGCGGTAGCTAGCACGTTAGCTATGCCCATAGCTATATATTCAGTGGTCACAACCACCAGCTTGAGAGTCAATGGTTCCATCCCCACTTTGTTGTGTCCTTTTTGCCTGACCAGCCAGTCCCTTCTACATTCTGTTTGAATCCAAAAGGGTCTGTAACCGGACCACAGAGCATGACAAACCTCCATCCAAACCACAGCTGCAAATCTGTAGCATGTGTTTCTCAAATGCGGAAGACATCTCCTCTCCAAAATTCTCTTAACAATTAGACCAAAATATATCACTTCTTTTGCCTGAGAGAAGTAATTAAATTAAAGAGAACAAATTAAATTTCTCCTTTTGCTATAATAGTTTTGTGCTTCTATTGTTGATTCTGTAAAAATCTGCTGTTTCTCAGTCCTGTCTGTTTGAAATGAAAGCAGCCATGTTTGTTTTTGATATGAACTGACCATGCATCTCTCAGATTGGTTAATCAAACCAATGGTTTCGTCAAAGTGTGTGGTTCTGACGGGTCGGGTAAGTGTCCTTTACCTGTGCCTGTTAATCAGGGTGTGTGAGGAAGGGATTTGTGGTGCTCAGGCTATAGAGTGTATGCAGTCACGTGATAGGAAGTTGTCAATCCGCCATATTGACGGTCTAATCATGACTGACCGCCAGTGCTCTAGTGACAACAAAAAGCCGTCTTTTACTCATACTGACTTCACTAATCACCTAGATAGTAATCAAAGAAAAGATATGAGGACAAGCTTGCTAATCTGAACATATCGGACCCCTACAGTGAGCCCCAGGTCCTTTTTACAGCCCTAACAGCGGTGTATTCTGTCCCAGACCTTCAGTGGCCAGATATTTACAACTATAAATTTCCCATCACACTTCACCGGGGAGTATAAATGTATAGTTTTCATATGGCTAATTATTAACCATTAAATGAATAATAAATAAATATATAATAATACAAACATACACTAGAAAGGCACTCAGAGAGCGCAGACCTCCGCCAAGACCCATTTAACGCAATGCTAACGAAATTCAAAGTCATCCAGAATCCAGGATTTCTTCTGGATCATCACCAAAATTTAATCATCTGTTGGATTTACCATTAGGAACATTTCCTGAAAATTCCATCAAGATCCGTCCATAACTTTTTGAGTTATCTTGCTAACTAACAAACAAACAAGCTAACTAACTAACAAACAAACAGACAGACGCAGGCGAAAACATAATCTCCTTGGCGGAGGTAATGATATGTTAAAACTTTGTGAATAAAGACCAATAAAGTGATAGCTATGTGCAAAAACATACAAAAACACTGCAACATCTGATAGTTACACTGTATTAATAGTAATTAAGTCTTCTTGCTTACAAATGTGAAACCACTCAATGTGATTGACCTACTAGTAAAATTGTAAAGATAAAATCAAACCACACCTGATATGAAGTGTTTGCTACAAAGCCTGGAGTGTTTGGTTGGTTCCCAGGGCTTGTCAGCAGTTTTATGATGGGCTCGTCTAATCGCAGCAATCCACCTACTTCTGCGGTCAGGATCAGACTCAGCAGGAATACTGTACAGCTGAATGTTTTTATCTTTGTCCCTTGTCTGAGAACACTGATAGGCACAACATTTCTCGGGCATTTTGTGACTTTATGACGCGTAATTTAGAATTGAACAGTGTGTTTACTATGGCGGCCTACGGAGATCTGGACCGCCGGAAGTGGATCAGGGGAAACCTGTGACGTCAACTGCATACACTCTATAGGCATGCTTTCATCAGTCATCCCCAGGGCAGCTGTGGCTTCAGTAGAAGCTTACAATTACCAAATCATGCATTTTAGGGAAAAGCTATGTTATATTGAGCATCATTATTTTGTGAGTATCACTAACTAGTTAACAAGTGTTTATTTTTTATTATTATTATTTTTGCCTATAAGGTTCCATCCTGTGTGGCAAATGCAGTTAAAGCTTTTTTCTGCTGACAGAACAGAACATTCATAAGTGCAAATATGTGTTATTATTTCTTTCTGAGAGATTTGAATAAATTTACAGGTGTACTTTAAGACAAAGTCAGCCGGTCAGAGCGCGGGGCTCAGAGCGTCTCTGTCTGTCAAGGGGCTATAAAGCTGGAACAGCCACATATAGCCTGGCCACGTCACAATGGATGTGAAGTTAAGCTAGCCTCACTTTGATCACTGAGGAACCACATGGCTACACTGTATCCGCCGTCTCCTTCGACATATTGTCTCTATCCACAGGCTCGCACGGCCTACACAAAGCGCGGTCGCAATGATAAAGGACGTTTCAGTATCAACAGTTTAACTAAATGTGGTGCAGGAAAAACATTCTGGTGTCAATGCAAACTATTACTTAGGCTAATCAATACAATTGGCCGTTATGGACGCAGGTTATTGTCCGTGCTCCTTACCTCACAGTCGTAGAGGTCCGTTAACTGGTCGATAATCCACTCCTCGAGGTTCAGTCTTTTTCTCAGCTCCTTGCGGTCGTATTTGACGGTAACACGTCCCTGTTTTCTGACGGGAGTCTCCGGTTCTTCTGTGGTACCGGCCGGTGTCTGAAAATATACCCGGGGTTGTGGGCTCGTCTCAGGGCTTGTTACAGCAGCCATAGTTGTTCGCCTTTAACAAAAATGCCCCCGGATGCGTGGAAGAGTGATAGGGACGCCGATCAGAGATAAAAGCGTGGCTTTAGAAACGAGACGATTTTTCGCTTTTGTATCCTCTGAAAAAATAGAAATGCAAAAATGTGCTTTCCACAAAGAAATGCGCTTGACCTGATGGTTTTCTTCCAAGAAGGTTTGGTTCTGCATATGCGTTTGCGCACAACAAAGACAGACGTGAAATGTAGTCGGCTTACAAGAGTATTTAAAGGATGCTTCTTCAGCCTAATAAAAGAGGAGGAAGCGACAGACTCAATGTGAACTCTTCATTCAGTTGTTACAAAGGAAAATCACACGTTCTGTGCGTCCACACGAGCTGTGCGTGCGTGAGTGCGCTCTGCCCACGTAGCGCGCTTTGGGGGAAAAAAAAAAAAAAGCGGAAAGGAAAAGAACTAAAGCACAATCACTTCTGTCCACTCGTGTTTTGTTCACCAGCCCATCCTCTCCCAGGTCGTGTACAGGAAACCCGCTGCGGTCGATTTAACACGCCCCCTGGGTCTCTGCACTGGGTCTCTATAGTCCAGAGGTAGAACGAGCTTTAAATGTATGCTACTCAAGTAAGAGTGCCTAGACGTACTTTTACTTTGATATTGCCCATATACCTTATTACTCAAGAAGGTAAGCCCAAAATATGTCTAAACGTATGGCAGAGATATAGGCTATTTACAAAGAACCAACCTTAATAATCAGTACGGCTAAATGAAATGCGAAACACACACAGAATAAGGCGAATTAAGAACATTTAGGGCAATATCAATGAAAATAAACTGTGACTCAATTTTAAAATAGATCATGTGTGATAAACTCACCTTATTTATTAGAAAATGTTACTAAAGTAAAAGTAATTGGTTATAGACCTCTTATAGACCAACATATTTTCTTACTGGGCATGAGTAGTAGAAGAAGTGGCAGTAGTGGTGGTAGTAGTACTACTACAAGTAGTAGTATGGTAGTAGTTATGGTAGTATGTGTCTGGGTTAGGCCATTTTGACATCTAAGCCTAATGTGAATAATTTAACCAGTAAAGCTTACTTGGCTAAATGATAACATTTAAAAAGTTGCAATAATAACAAAGACATCCAAGCTCATGCAGTTCCAAGACTGTAGTAAAGGGGATAGTGGGTGTAAAAGTTTTATGCACATCCAATATCTCCCATGACTATTTGATTCCTGCTACAAACAATTCCCAAAAGTAGAGCTAACTTTCAGTAACTATAATGAGTGTGAACACATGCAGTCTTAAAAATCACATTTTTCCAGGTCGGTGGGTTTTCAAGTGTGTGGCTGTGATAAAGAAAAAAAATCACACAATGTACTAAATTTTGAAAAATGTATATAAGGGCACAGTCTTGTCACTAAGGTTGAAATTAGTGTGCACCACATAACCAGAGGTGGGTACAGTAGCCAAAAATGTTACTCAAGTAAGACAGATTTTTCTTTAAAATAATATTGTAGAAGTACAAAGTACAAAAGTATTTGGGAAAATTACTATGAAAAAAGGTAAATATCTGAAGGAGTGGTGCGAGAAACATAAATGTTTATATCATTTCATATCATGAACATAAAGCTTTTATCACCTGTAGATTCCCTCACAGTGAGAAGAACCACAACTTTTACTCAAGAAAGAGTACTGTTATTTCAGTTACAAATATTACTCAAGTATGAGCAAAACTAGGCTGCAAGAGAAGTAGGGCAAAAAAATTTAGTGTCAATGTGAGATATGCCCTCATCCAAAACATACCTGGAGTTGTGTTTTGTTTCAGTCACACATGTTTAACACACAAATTCTGCATATTTAGGTTTGGTTTATTCTCTCAAACACTCTCAAGACTGTGTTTTTAAACTCCATACATTTTCATTAGAATCATTTTGATGATTTCAGCCCTAGTGTTGCTGATCTCTCCTGAACTAAAAATAAACTAAGAATGAACTAAAAAAAAAAGGTAGTTGTTAACTTCAAACTACCACTACGGCGGACCAGAGCATTTTGAGCTTTGGAGATGTAGCCTAATAATAAATGGTTACTCAAACCTGTGTGAATAAAACAAAACACAACTCCAAATATGTTTTTGGTGAGGGCACATCTTAACATAGATTAGAAAATAAAAATAATAAAGTGTATCATTTTTCGCCGTACTTCTCTAGCAGCCTACTTTTGCTCATACTTGAGTAATGTTTGTAACTGAAATAACAAATAACAGCACATGGCTTAAAGCTCATAAGAGTCAATTATGTGTAATATAGGACCTAAAATGAGTGGACATAGACTTAGACAGACACACTTGGACACAGGAGCTCACACATCACAATATAATACAATAACAAAGAGTAAAAAATATTTAAAAAATTAATGGTAATAATACATTCTAAATAAGTAGCAAAAAAGATAGCAAGAGACTGGTGTCAAATAATAATTATATAAGTGTATATGTATAAGTCAAAATAAAATAGAAACATAAGTAATAAAAAATCTAAAAGTGAGTACTATATATCTGTCCATATTCTTATGCTTACAAAAGGCTGTGGAGTGAATGGATCATGTTGATATGTGTAGGCTATCTGGGTTTTTTTTAAAAGACATTATTCATTATTTATGTAACAAATATGGCAAGCTGTCAGCCAAGTATGTATTTGGTGTGGTCCCATCCACAAGGGGGCACCAAAGTTAAAGGTTTAAGGTGACAGTGAAGAGAAAAGAAGGGATACCATACTGAAGATTTGAAGTATAAGTGGGAACCATGGTTAATTAGTGAGTTCTGTTGTTGTTGTTGTTGTTGTTGTTGTTGTTGTTGTTGTTGTTGTTGTTGTTGTTGTTGTTTTATTAAAAGGACAATGCTTATATGCAAAAACATGTACCTGTAAATATGCAGGATTGTAGCCAAAGCTAATTTTCATCCTCAGCCCCCAGCTGAACTGGTTGGGCAAACTCCCATGAACCCTCAAACACCCGATGGAGAGTATAGAGCTGGTCCAGTGTTCCATGGCCAGGATGAAAACCACACTGCTTCTCCAGAATCTGAGGTTCAACTATCAGTCGGATTCTTCCCTCCAGTACCCTAGAATAGACCTTACCGGGGAGGCTGAGGAGTGTGATTCTCCTGTAGTTGGAACACACCCTCCGGTCCCCCTTCTTAAACAGAGGGACCACCACCCCAGCCTGCCAGTCCAGAGGTACTGTCCCCGACTGCCACGCGATATTGCAGAGACGTGTCAGCTAAGACAGCCCCACAACATCCAGAGAATTAAGATACTCAGGACAGATCTCAGATCTCCTCCTCAGAAGACGTGACAGTGGGGTTGAGGAGATGATCAAAGTATTCCTCCCGCCGTCCGACAACATCCCCAGTCGAGGGACAACAGCTCGAGCGGCCACATCAACAATAGAGGCCAAAAACATAGCCCACTCGGACTCCATGCCCCCAGCCTGAGGAGAAGCTCTCCCGGAGATGTGAGCTGAAGGTCTCCCTGACAGAGGGCTTGGCCAGATGTTCCCAAAAGACACTCACTATATACTTGGGTCTGCCAGGTCTTTCTGGCTTCCTCCTCCGCCAGCGGACCCAACTCACCACCAGGTGGTGATCAGTTGACAGCTCTGCCCCTCTCTTCACCCGAGTGTCCAAGACACACAGCCGAAGGTCATATGACACATCGATCATCGACCTCCAGCCTAGGGTGTCTTGGTGCCACGTGCACTGATGGACACCCTTGTGCTTGAACATGGTGTTCATTATTGACAAGCTGTGACTAGCACAGAAGTCCAATAACAGAATATCGCTTAGGTTCAGATCAGGAAGAACGTTCTTCCTGATCTGAACTCACTCCACTCCAAGTGTCACTGTCATTGCCCACATGGGCGATGAAGTCCCCCAGTAGAACAATGGACTCCCCGGCTAGTGCACTGTCTAGTACCCCTCCAAGGGACTCCAAGAAGGCCAGGGACTCTGCACTGCTGTTTGGCCCGTAGGCCGACACCACAGTGAGAGACCTGTCCCTGACCCGAAGGCACAGGATGCGACCCCCTCGTTCAGCGGGGTGAACTCCAACACACGGCAGCTGAGCTGTGGAGCATTGCGGAGCTGGGGGGCAGCGGGAGAAATGGAGAATTCAGCCCCTCTCAAGGAGTTGGGTTCAAGCTGTACATGGAGGTGAGGCCAACTGTGTGTAGTGGGTAATGCTCAACCTCCCGCACATGCTCAGGCTCCTTCCCCCCCAGCGAGGTTTCATGTCCTCAGAGCCAGTTTCCATGTCCGGAGATCCGGTCATTGAGGCCCCCACCTTTGACTGCTGCCCAGATCTCTTTGCACCAGTATCCAATCTATGTTCCTACCCTCGCCGATGGTCACTCAACAATAGAATATAATTAGGTTAAACATTTTGGCTAGCTATTTCTGTAATTCAAATCATTCCTACATGATAGAATTCTGACATTGTATTGCAAAATGTGGTGACTAGTATGACCAAAACTGTACACTCTGTCCATGAATGACACCCAGGGCACATGTGGAGAGGCCTCTAATTCTATGTTCTTGTTGTGTGTGATCAAAGGTGCTCCTTGAGGGTCCTTCTTCAGTGGTCGAGGGAGAACCTGCCTGGGCTATGGTGGAACCAGAGAACATGCCAGAAATGTCCCCTTCAGTGAACACCAAGCCTGCATGTTTTTTATAGAGCATATAGGGTATGCAACAAACTGTGATGGTGTTAAAGTAAGTAGCAGAATAAGTCATAATGGACAAAGAAGGTTATTTTGTGCAGTATTTACATTAAAAGTAACACATAAAAGCACTTTTTTGTGTACTATAAAAAAGGTGTAGAGGAGAGCCAAGCTATCAAAGAAACAGGTTTATAGCCTTTCGCATATAGGCAAAATTACTATACATACAGTAATATCACAATTTCAATCATCATCTTTCTTCTTAAATATAACAACACCAGGCCTACTGCATCTCCGGTGTATTTGCCTGTCTGAAGTTACGTTGAGGGTCGTTACACACAGTGGAGACATGAGATTTACTTTACAAATACCCGTCTGTCACTCACATACGGCAGAGAGGTGCGGTACCGTTGCACCAACACTAGATGTCACTATAGGATCACTTCACATCTTAGCACCGGTGGAAGGTACGAAAACGGAATGAAATTGTTCCACAATATAAACAAACAAGTACATCAATTTCGGATGGAGAATGTTGGCCTAAATGTATAAAGCAAACAGGGTGTGTTTGAAGCAGTCAGCACCGCCCCTTCGTCTACACTTTAACAACTAAACGTAAACCTCGAGATGGTAACTGAGGCCACTTAACTTCAAAACACTGAACTGCGCATGGAATAATCTGATCAACTTTTTGTATTTCCCTCCGCCCCCCGGAGTCAGGCCTTTTCTATTAGCCTAGACGCCGTGGTTCATCTGCTCCGTGTGCGTGCATTTGTGTATGCGCGCCCGTGTCACGGGGGATGCAAAACTTGCACGTCTTGCGAATATCTCTACGTCCTACAATGTAGCTTTGTTAGTTCTTGGCGTTTCGTTGGATAAAGATCCACATGTCTCGGAAGAGGAAGAGAAAGTATGTAGCTGTGGTTTACATTCTGCACCGTACGTTATTAGAACATTTGATTTTATTGCAACACACAACAGCATAGTAGACCTACTTTATTGGCTATTCATTTAAAGTAAACCATACTTTGTATGCAAACTAAAGTATCTACAGTAAGTACTTGACAGGAAAGTAAATTTATTGGAAAAAAATAAAATAATCAAATGCTACGAAAATTTGTTAAATCAATTGAAATATAATTTCATATTAATTAGATAGTTTAGGACTGTTTTACAGACACTGCCCCAGCCTGTCTAACTGCTAAATTCTTAAACAAAGTATCTGTTGCCTAAAGTGTGTGGGTCGAATAGCACCGTCTGGATTCTCTGCTGTGACTGGGTTAGCCAAGAGCTTGGCCTGAGAATAGAGATGGCTCCCATGTATTAATTGTTATCCTGATTATTATTATTTAGATTTATTTAGTAATTGTTACTTTTGTTTGTATTCAGTTTGTTCTTAGATTTTAGAATCAAGAATCAAGACTTGGCCTTTAGTTAATATTTTTGTATGTATATGTCATACAAAATCTGTATCAGAACAAATAAAAAACACATTGATTAGTATACGCCCATGGACCACCATGAAACCTACATGTCCAACTGAGGGATAGATATAACACCACATGGTGATATAAAAGAAAATATTAAATCAGTGAGGAGTGGATGCAGTCAGGGAGGGAGTGCACTGAAGTGATGGGTGCAGTGAGGTGATGGGCAGTTTTCACCTAAACTAGGGCAGGACTGTGAATGGAGGTTTGAGGTTTTCAATTGGGTTTAAAATAATTTATCAAAGTCTGTTTAAAAAAAAACAAAAAACAAAACAGCTACTACTGACTCCTATTGACTGAGTTGTGCCGGATTTTAGCAACAGGCCTCTGAGGCCTCACCTCAGCTGCCCATGATGCGGTCAGTGGAGTTACCATGGCAATATTTTCAAAGAATATGAAATGTAATCCAAATCTGCTGTCTCTCTGAAGTGAACCAATCATTAGGCTAATCAGTGCTACTGCAGCCTCTGAGTGAATTCTGGAGGTTCTGAGCTTTCATATGAGGCATGACCTTTACATAGAGAAACTTAGGCCTATGTGTCCTCTATCGGCAGGTTTAGGCGCTGGCAATCACAGTCTATGCTGGCAATCCAGGTTCAGTTTAATAGCCTACCTTTAGAGCACATTTATTTTGTGGCTATTTATTTAATTATTTATTTATTTATTTATTTATTTATTTATTTGGGCTGTTCTGTGTGGAGTTTGAATGTTCTCACTCTGCTCGCACTTTGGTTTCCCCCATCAACCTAAAAACATGTTCCATAGGTAAAAATCCTCGAGCTGAGGTCCTGACCAAGCCTAGCAATAAGATCTTGGAGATGGTACCCCAGGCGCCTTCATGTGCTGCCCACTGCTCCTGAAAGGATGGGTGAAATGCAGAGGATAATTTCCCTATAGGGATAATATAAATAAATAAGTTATTAAGAAACATATAAACATTGGAAATGACTAAGAACTATTGATTGATGGCTCGCTGATTTTCACTAAATTCCAGGCAAGAAAGGGTTGTAAAAGGTACTGTATGCCTGATAACTGTGGGGGTGCATCCAATCCTGCAAATCATATTATAGTTATGAGGGAAGATGAATTGATTCAAGGTGCAAGATACTTTTAATGTTGAGGATCCGCCACCTGCTTGCATCTTTTAACTTTTTTCACTTTTACAAAAAATTGATTCGGGGTAATAGGCCTTGCACTGTTTCTTGCAAACATAAGAGTAGTGCTCGGCTCTTCCAGAGAATAAGATACAAGTTTAAACACGCCTAACCCCCACCTTACGTTATGTAACCCGACCTGCCTGCAAACGGATTTACCTGTGGATCCCTCATCAGTGCTCCGTGGACTTTCGACTTCTACAATGAGTCATATGCTTCAGCGCTTTGCATTTCACAGCTGCCCCTTTGTCAGTTATAATAGGCATCCAGTGTGTACAAAATCATTCAGGAATGGGCTTGCAGTGGGCTAGGACAAGAAACAGAAACGTGGAATTGCACGTGCAATTGTTACAAGAAAATAAATACATGGAACTATTACGAAATTACGTTTTTTTCCACGTAAAGAGCCCATATTAGCCTATATTCGTAGCCTATATTCGCATATAGCCTACTTTCAAACGACTGGGGTGAATTTTGTTGGAAGAGACCAATAACCAAAACACACCTCTTTACGCACGCCTTCTCCTGACGCAGCCGTCTCTCCTTCATTTTATCCTTTTCCCACACAAAACATGTGAGGAGGGGTGAGGGAGGCGGGGGAAGGACGAGCGAAGACGGGGCAGGCAGTTGAGAAAGTTCGGAGCAAGGCTCGGGGACTGCGGTCTGACACTCCAAATGGACTCTGAAGCGTCGGGATAAAAGGACTCCAATAAGAACCGAGGGTTATTTATATGCCCAGCTAAGCAAAGCCTGTTGCGACGTGTGCTCAATGCAGCGGACAAGACAGCGCCATATGACAACTAACTTTCCCCCTCTCCGTGGACTTGTTTTGTAATGTTCTCAACGTAAACCAGTTCTCTCACAATCGCGTCCTCGCAGAAGAAAAGGAGGCAGGGAACGAGGAAGAGAGTTTACTTCCTTCCTAGCTTGCTCCATATCTATCTTGCTGACTGAGCGGCAGGCAGTGCTCTCCGTAGCCGGGCTCTAGGCGTTGGCAGCCGGGCAGGGAATCCCGAGCCATGGCGGGGGCCAAGCCGGGAGTCCACGCACTGCAACTCAAACCTGTGTCCGTGCACGAGGAACTGAAAAAAGGAGGGAAGTTTATCAAGTGGGACGAGGTGAGAGTCACGCACTTTTTCTTGTTTATAGTATTGATTTTCTTTGGTCTGTCCATTCACTGTGTGAGAGTCTAGGACAAACTGCGCGTTGCTGAGCGCAAGTAGAATTTCCCGTGGTCACTCACGGGCACAGACTCAATGCGCGTTTTGTTACGTTCTTGTCAAGCCGGTTTTGCGCTCGACTCTGGTTTAGTCCAGTATGTTCTCCAATTACTTCTCAGCGGAGTGAGGAACACACCTGCCCCCCACCCGCTTTTGGCGTATTTATTTATTCTCATCCACTAGTCTCGAATCTCGTTCCTCCCTTCCGCATTTTTTTTTCTAGAAGCGTGCCTGGCAACCTTTGCATGCTCCCCTCAAGTGTCTCAAGTGACGGTCAATGATCAACCCTGGCTGCTGACTGTTCTCCTCTCGCTCTGTCAAGTGTTCGCCAAGGACCATACATGCCCTGAACAGTGGCCCCTCACAGAGACTTCTGTCAGGAGCGGGTAGGGCCTATATTATGACACAACTGCTGTTAGTGCAGGCTTCGTCTTCTGCTGCCCTTCTGTCCAAGAAATTCCCAGCAAATATGAATAAGAAGGCTATTAAGCATAGTTTACCTTTCACAACAGTTTCTGGTCACTATCCAAATATCTACATTGCGATCAGGCCAACGCCCCCAGTATGTTAGGCAATGGCAATAGGCTATGGCATTTTTTATGGTGGAACTTTAGACTAATTAAGTTTGTTTTATATTGATAGATTAAGTGAGTCCTACCTGTCGGCCACTATTTGTCAGTCTTCACTGTTGATGTTCTATGTTTATAAATGTTATAGAATATTTAATATTTGATTCTTGTGACCGATAACCAATAGATTAGCCACTGTTGATATCAGTAATTTAAATTCTATAGCATGTCCAAATTGTAGTTGAAGACTGTAAATGGAACACATGGCTAGCTCCAATATTAGCTCCATAAGTTAGCACTCTCAATCACACTTGGCTGCTCCTTTCCAACACAGTTCTCCTTCCACTCTGAAGCATGCAAGTTTTATTAAATAGTATTTAGCCACAGCAGAGCCTCCAAAGTAGCTGTAAGCTGTGCAGAAGTTGTGTGTGCAGTTATGTGTTGTGCATGGGTGTGTTGTGTATGTGTGTGTGATGGCCTGGGATGTGTGTAATGTGTGCAAAGGTGGAGTAGCCAAAAATTGTACGCAAGGAAGAGCAACGTTACTTTTAAATAATATTCAAGTAGTACAAAATAGTGGTCCAGACATAATTAGATAATGAGAAAATAATTAGATAATGAGAAAATAATTAGATAATGAGGAAATAATTCTTTGAGTTTGAGCTGACAGTTTGAAATGATCAGAACGCTACTAAAATTGTAAACATAAAGCTTTTGTCACTTGTAAGGAATAGTCACCAAAACCTTTACTAAAGTAACAGTGCTGTTTTTCAATTAAAATATTTCTAATGGAGACATAAAAGTATGCTGCTATAAACATACTCTGAAAAGTACAATTTCTTTAAATAGTTAGTCAAGTAAATGTAACTGAGTACTACCCACCTCTGGATATGTGTGTGTGTGTGTGTGTGTGTGTGTGTGTATGTATGTGTGTGTGTGTGTGTGTGTAATGTGTGATGTATGTAGTGGCTTGGGATGTGTGTTTCTCACTGAACGACTTCCTGTTGGAGCTTGTTGTGCTCCAGAGCCTTTTCCTGTGCCTCCTCCTTCTTGTCCCCATGCCCCCACACACATCCACTATTACATTTCAAGGAATTCCTACTGTGATGCAGTTAAAATTCCACCTTAAATGCAAGTTACAGTGCTAGAGCTTGCTCTCTGGAGTTTAAGGTGTCAAAAATCAAATGGATTAATAATATAATAGTATACCTTTCAGAGCCATTACAGGGGTAGCAGTGTTCGGCCACTTTGGCATGAATTGGACTGTAGCAATGATCAATCATCTCTCACTCAATCATGTCCAATTGAAACTCTGGGAGAGAATATTCTGTTCCATAGTATATGTCCGTGTAAATTGGGAAAGTGTGTTGTTTTTGCTGGCCAGGCAAATTTGCATATACAAGTACTAAGGAAACTTAACCTTATGACCTTAACTGCCTTGGGGCATGAATTAGTGTTTACTCTGTATGCTCTTAAATGTGCACTGTGCTGCCAGGCCCTCCGGAAACCAGTAGTTTCTCTTGCAACTCTGTGGACAAATTGACGACTTTTTATCTACCACATATCAGGCAGAGGACATCGGAATGACATCTGTATCAAAGTAAGATCATCACATTAGCTAGTTAGTTAGCCTAATATTAACAGCGATTTTAAGAAGCTAAATTAAATTAATTAAAAAGTATTTTAACACTATATTGTGACCCAGCAGCTTATTGGGTTTTGTTTACTTTTTAGTTTACTAATGTATCTCTATGGATGTTTGGCACAATATTGCCAATAGTGATTGTTTGTCACCACAATTACTATATCGACTTATCATTCAATACATGATAGCTAGAACAATATATTTTGGGCTCTATATTTTTTGTGTGTACATGTTCTTTGCCATAATGGGGAGATTTTTTTTTTTTTTAATATGACAAGTGTGTAGAATCCCTCAGTCGTCCAGGTAGAATCCATGGCAAATAATTCGACCAAATAAACTCTGTCCAGTTGACAAATTAAATTTCTCCTTTTTGCCCTTAATATGACAAGATTTGAGCTGTAGATGATTGAATAAGAAACTTTTATGACTAATTATTAGTCAATTCTGCAATTTATTTTTTGCAGCTCAGGCCTGAATGTTACTGTCTATTTTAATATTTAAAATTCGTTTGCTGTTATTATCCTTCTTTGTGTCAGTGTTGTAAAGTAGTTTCAGTATTAACATTTACCATGACATTTCTCTGTCGCAATATATCGTTCTTCAAAATGTGTTATTGTGACAGGCCTAAGCACATTTTAAAATATTACACTTAATACATGCCACCTTCATGTAGTTTAAAGAGAAGGTATTATGCTTTTTATTTTATTTTATTATTATTATTTTTTGTCTTTTTGCCCTATTCAGCCCCTCCTTAGCTCCTTGTAAAATTCTGTGCAGCCTCCATATTCTCCATAAATATACAAAATCAGGATACAAAACTGTATCAACAACTTGACAAAACTGATGCGATGTGTAGTAGTTTCCTTAGGTGGATGGACGCTGATTTTGTTGTGATAGCACTCTAAAGGGGGTGACTTAATGTGGGGAACAAAGGAAGGGGAAACCCAGAAACAAAAGTGAAATGTATAAAACATGTTAATACCTTTTTTTTTTTTTTTTTTTCCCCAAAACAATAAAAGATAATATGGTGATCTAAATATGTTATGTGTTAGCAATTAATATCCCATAGAAGTGTAATACCCCCTCTTTAATATTGCCTTCATCATTTGTATGTGAGTTGACATTTTACTATAATTAATTGAACCCTCCTGTCACTCACTCAGTGCATGCCATAGACGAGGCTGACCAGCTAACCGCTACAATCAACCTTTTCAAAAACAGATCAAACTGTGATACATCTCAATTCTCTGAGAAATAAAACCAGCACCTTAGGTTTCAGTCAGTTCAGAAAAAATCAACTTTCATTGATTTTTTGCAATAACCTCCAACATCATTATTATGCAATATTTATATAGAGCATACTTGGAATTAATAGTAGTGCAGAGTTTTGTTTTATTGACCATGACCAAGCTGTGCTGTTGAATATGTCAATAAACCACCTGTTGCAATATCTGATGCACTATCCATCTGAGCTTGGACATAGAGCTATTTATACCGTAAGACTGTATATATAGATGGACATAGCTAACTTGCTAGCCACTGTGTTCCCAAAAGGAAGTGAGCATTGGCGTGCTTCTGGCTCTAGTGCTCCTGTCTCCGTACAAATGTTTGTATTAACCTGCTCTACATGATCATGATGTTTTTATATAGACTAAGACTTAGACAAACTTTATTGATCCACAAGGGGAATTATTTGGATACAGTTGCTCGCTCATCACAATATAATATAATAACAGAGAGTAACAAAATTAGATTGTATAGCAAAAAGATCGCAAGAGACAGGTGTCAAATGAGACATAATTATAAAAATAAATGTATATGTACACGTCAAAATAAAATAGAAAAATAAGTAATAAACTATAAAATAAACTATAAAATCACAGCGATATACAAGAGACAAGAACTACATTGCAAATAATATGCTGATTGACAGAGCATAACGTTATCTGTTACTTAAGATTAAGTTGCTGTACAGTTGTAAGGAGTATTATCTGTTTCATAAGGGTGCACTGTTGTACAGTTGTATGGAGTATGGTATGAATGTAGTCCTGTATAGGGCTGAACGATTTTAAGAAAAAAATGAATTGCGATTTTTCTGGCAGATATGGCGATTTCGATTTCATTCACGATTTTTTTCAATGCATATGAACATTTGCAAGCATCACAGAAACTTACATCATACCATTCAAACATTAAATTCCATAACTGTAATGCAAGAATGAAAAATAAAGTCAAGAATTTATTTAAAATGTAGTCCTATTTATTAAAAAGAAACATGCTATACACAGGGTACATTGAGTGCTTGAGCAACAGCAGTTATTACAACTGAAGAACTAAAAGAGCTGTCTGTGGCTTAACTTAAGTAGAGCAAAGAAATATGGCTCAGTCGTAGGGCTGAACGATCTATCGTTTTAGACCGAAAATCGCGATCTCAGACAACACGATTTTGGGATCGTTAAAGCCACGTTTTTTTGCAGCGCTCCTAACTGACCCAGGTTTTCTTTCGTCAACTATTACACACATGTACGTCGCCTCCCTGCCTAAGCTCACCAATCAGAAGCAGCAGCACAAGTCACGTGTTCTCGACTCCAGCTCACCAATCAGAAGCGGCAGCACAGGTCACGTGTTCTCGACTCCAATCAGTGTAGCTGGTCATCAGTTTCAGAAATGGCTTTAGCGGGACCAGAATTGGAGTCTGGGGTTTTGAACCCAAAGAAAAACAGCACGTCGGTCATTTTTCAGTATTTCGGGTTTGAGGCTGCAGACGAACATCAGAAACAGGTGCTGTGCAAAACACGTCGTGCTAAACTTGCCACGTCCAGTGGAAACACGACCAATTTATACCGCCATACGCGCATTTGCATGACGAGTGCATGGCGAGAAAGTCCAGAGAAACGTCAAGCGCACTATCCTCCACTACAGCTCATAAGCGCGAGTCTTAAGAGAATTATTTACACCTTTCAGTCTTTTCATCACAACAGTAGCAACATAAATAAAGTGCATGAGTGAAATAAAGAACTGCGCTGCACAGGTACGACCTGCACACGTATAATCTCTGAAAAGTTTAACATGAACATCTCCAACACGATAGAAGCACAGAACAGACTCACCATAGGCAGAACATCCCTCAGTCACAGAAAGAACACGCATATTCCACTGAGTCCTGCCCTTTAGTCCGACAGAAGCTGACAGCGCTTATAGTTTATGCAAATGAGCCATGTGGTTTTAAGTTTTGCTTCTGTAAAACGTAAACAAATGTGCGCAAAGCTGCATTAAACACATTATTATTTGAGTCCTCCTCGTAGGAAATAAAAATCCATTCTGTACGCAGAATGTAAAGAAAAGGTGGAGAAAGAGCTGGAAAATGTGGAGTATTTTGCCACAACTACTGATCTGTGGTCAAGCAGAACGACTGAGCCGTATTTCTTTGCTCTACTTAAGTTGAGCCATAGACGGCTCTTTAAGTTCTTTAGTTGTAATAACTGCTGTTGCTCAAGCGCTCAATGTACCCTGTGTATAGCATGTTTCTTTTTAATAAATAGGACATTTGAAATAAATTCTTGACTTTAGTTTTCATTCTTGCATTACAGTTATGGAATTTAGTGTTTGAATGGTATGATGTAAGTTTCTGTGATGCTTGCGAATGTTCATGTGCATTGAAAAAAATCGTGAATGAAATCGAAATCGTGATATCTGCCAGAAAAATCGCAATTCAATTTTTTCTTAAAATCGTTCAGCCATACTCAGTCGTTCTGCTTGACCACAGATCAGTAGTTGTGGCATAATACTCCACATTTTCCAGCTCTTTCACCACCTTTTCTTTACATTCTGCATACAGCTGTGGGACTGAAGCACGTGCGGGA
>CM057106.1:25597580-25612580 GCA_029959045.1 Taenioides sp. WSHXM2023 | reverse complement strand
GTGGGATAGGGCTGTAGTGCTTTAGTCCATTAATCGGTCAATGGTGTCTTAGTTGATCAAAATTTGTATTGGTTGTTGTATCATCATTATTGCAAGGCTTTAGTAAGTGAGTTACCTTATTTTTTTTTTTTTTTGTAATTATATGTAAAAATATACCTTCATGATTAAGTTCTCAATGTCACAGAACATCCAAAACAAAAGTGAAACCTAGTACTTTTTTCTGCATAAGCAGTTGTTTTTGCATGACCTCCCCCTGCAGGTGTAGTTTTGTGAGTGCAGATTGGGTCACAGACATATTGAATAGTTTTGAGAGCTTTTGCCACGACCCCTTTTTAGTTCACTAAGCAGAACATGTCTTCAGTGCACCAAGAATTTCTTTAGTGAACTACAGCCCTAATGTGGAGGAGTATAGCCTTATTGAGGTGTTGTGGAGGAGTGTAACAAACCTGTGAGAAACTGCTCACCGCTCAAACTCTGTGGACACAAAGGCAAAGGGCAAAAGTCAACCACAGCCACATGTGAAGTGTGCCACTCATGCCTGGCAGCACATAGCTCCAGGGACGGACTGGCAATCTGTACGTTCTGGAAAAGTCCAGAACGGCCGTCCGCCCGTGGGTCGATTTGTGCACTCACCCCCCCAGTCTATTCCTAAATTCCTACCATGGGCTGATTTGTGGGGGAAAAGTCCAGGGCCGTTTTTTGGTCCCAGTCTGCCCCTGCATAGCTGTGAGCCTAGCACCACGCCACCCGTTCTACCCAGTCTCAAGCTGTTAGGGCTGCACAGTTTCAATCAGAGATCCATTGTTTGAAATCACAAATGATCAGATCGGGTCTTTTTAATTGTAAGATCTTCAGCTAATCCTATGTCAATAAAAGCACATGGTTGAAGCAGAGATTGAGACATTGTTTTTTTTATTTTATTGTTTTGTTGATTTGTTTTTGAAATATTGTCCAGACCTACTACCAATGACTTAAACTTAGACTTAGACTTTAGACAAACTTTATTGATCCACAAGGGAAATTATTTGGATACAGTAGCTCACACATCGTTAGAGACTTCACAGTGTAAGATTAGGCATTCTTGTTGACATGAGTGTATTTAATCACAATAAGCAAATTGTTTTAGTGGCCGCCACACAGCAAGAGGGTCCTGTTATAATATTGGCTTGTGTGTGGGTGTTTTCTGTGGAGTTTGCCTGTGCTTCCTGTGTGGCCCAAAACGTTTCATAATATTAAACTAAGCTGTTCTGTAATTACTTTAAATGACAGTGTATGGTTAAATTTATTTATTTATAATTTTTTTTTTTTTTTACAAAAAAGGCATAATTTTTTGCCACACACTATGTTTAAAGGAGCGGCTAAAAACACAATATTCAGGAGATGTTTCTCTACTCAGAGAGTAAGTGGTACAATGGAGCAATTTACCACCTGCTTTGAGCTGTGAGCACGTTCATGTGGCAGGTCTGCAACTATGGACCTCAACAGTGACTGCCCACCCCCCGTTTTATAGACATTAAAAAAAAAGTTAGCAAGCTTGCTCAGAGCTAATTGGCTATGGATGGATAAAAGGCAAACTGCCAAGCTGACTCTTTCATTTTAAATGGTGTTTTTGGACAACCGTGTTATGGATATTAGTTAACATCTGCTTAGCCTCTGCGATGCCTTTGAACTCTTTTAATATTTTCAAAAAGTCTACGGGAAAAATTAATGGACAAATGACTTCCGGAACCGGAGAAGGACTGTTGAACTCCATAGCATCAGTCAGACATGAGAGAATTACAGACCACACTAAACCATAAATGCATGCCCAAAAGTGAAATGTGCACATAATAATTTAAAAATAATTAACTTGTACATACTGCATTGCCTGTCACAGAAGTACCATGTTCTCACATATTTCATTGCTGTGCATGTCAAACTCTAGCTCAGGTAAAGCTCTCTCCTGCTCAGTCTGCCCCTCTCCTGCCGACAGTGGAGTCCAAAGGTCCTTCTACACTCTTGCCAAAGTTGCAGTAAATGTAGGTGTGTTTCCATGAAACCTCAATGCAGATCTGAAAATTAATGAAACTTTAACTTCTCCACAGTTCAAACTGAGAGCACTGATAAAGGGAAGCAGTGTTCACATGTAATTAGAATGACCAAGTTTACTGATCACAATACTCTGCTTCATTTGCAAAAATGCTACACAAAAACAGTCCTCTGACCTCCAATTCCCATTCACTTTTAATGACTAAGAAATAAAACAGCAGTTTTTAGGTGTGCTTAGGGTGAAATACACAAGCAGTGTGTCGTATAGACCTAAGACTTCTACTTCATGGCAAATGTTTTTTTCTGTACTGTTTGTTTTACAATGTAAATGACTGATGTTGAGCTTGCTTGGAGCTAACTGTAGAATCTTTGGCATGTAAAGCAGGAGCCTGACAATGCAAATGTGTTTGTTAGATTGCTTCCAGTGGTTTGCACAAGGGCACTGAGGAAACCTGTTTCTATGAGCAGTGCAGCAGTCACATGAACCCCCTTCCTCTTCTCATGGTAAACTGTGCATGTATGTGGAATTCCCCTGTTCAGCAGACAGTCGATGCATTCATGCTGATGACAAGCATGCAGAGAAAACTGCATTTCTCTTACTAGAATTATAACATGATTTCTGTGTGTTAGAATTGACAAAGATTTAGCTCTAGTGCCAAATAACGAAATACTAGTCTCTCATTCCCCAATCCTAGTAATATAGTTTTCTAAGTAATGTACTGGTTTTCTGAGACGTACAAGGCTATATTTTATCACACATTTTTAGTAGTTTGCCCAAAGCACAGCACAAATACAGTAATAAGTAAGTCATAAATGCTGAATTTGGTCTTACTAGTCAAAAAACAAAACAAAAAAGCAACATGAACTGTAAATCTGTAAATAGTGTATGTCTTTGGGACTAGTTTTACTTACTGATTTAATGGCTGAATCCCCCGAAGGAAGTGTCCAGGTGTTCCGGGCATGTCCTACTGTGAGGAGGCCCCGAGGAAGACCCAGGACACGCTGGAGGGACTATGTCTCTTGGCTGGCCTGGGAACGCCTTGGGGTCACCCCAGAGGAGCTGGAGGAAGTGTCCGGGGTGAAGGAAGTCTGGGAGTCCCTGCTTAGACTGCTGCCCCTGCGACCCGGCCCCAGATAAGCAGAAGAATGGATGGATGGATGATAGCATTAATATACATT
This sequence comes from Taenioides sp. WSHXM2023, assembly GCA_029959045.1. Taxonomy (NCBI): domain Eukaryota; kingdom Metazoa; phylum Chordata; class Actinopteri; order Gobiiformes; family Gobiidae; genus Taenioides; species Taenioides sp. WSHXM2023. The sequence goes on along the minus strand of CM057106.1, from coordinate 25,609,373 downwards.
GCATTTTATTGCAGTTACCCCATTTATGACATCAACCTCTCTAGGGACCTAAGGTGGAAATGAGCATTTTTGCTAATATCTGGCACAAACATGTGACCTCTTTGTGTAGGTCAATGTTTTTATGTGCATTATCCCTGATAAATAAACAAATAAACTAAAATAGACTAAAAGCAGTTAAAGAAGACATATTGTGCTTATGTTTGCAATATAGTTGTAATCTTTGACACCCATGTATCATTATGTTATTCAGACATTTTAAATCTCAATATTGATCTAAATCGACTTAATAAAAGAAACAAGTCAGATGACTTCTGCATTTGAAAACTGTTGCAGATTTTATCATTTTGTACTGAAATTACTACACAACACTGCTGAATCCTATGGGTATCACAGATTAAAACAAAACTGGAGAACAGAGTTGAGTACAGAGCAGTGGACATGTGGTGGGTGGCGGTGAAGACTGGGCTGGATCGGAGCTATGACATCTTGAATACAGGAGTATAAAGATTACGCTTAACATGAATCACTCTAAATACAACTTCAGAGGGTATATGAGAAGGGGGAGCAACTATAACAGAAAAGCTTTAATAGCAAAACCAATCAACACAAAAAGGACAACACACTTGGTATCAAACATGCACATGATGTAACTTCTTGCTTTGCCTCTAATGGGTTTAACCTAACTAACACCAGATTGCTGTCACTCTGAATTGAGTTATACATATTAATCAATTTGGAACAACTCAGATGATGATGAATAGAAAGTCAGAATTCTGACTGGGCTCACTATCAACTCTTATGTCCACCATAGAACTTTCCTGTTTGAATAGTTTCTTGCTGTGTGACTGTGCAGTTTTTGATGCCACTGATGAGCCCTTCTAGAAGGGGTGTGAACAGTCTGTGTGTTGGCGGGAGCGATCCTTCATAACGGCTTACGTCCTGTGAATGTGGAGCAGATTTAGACACTCACTGCCCCCACAGCTGTGTCATCTGCATGCTGCTGTGCGTGTATGGAAGGAGCAGGCCTGTTGATATCACACATTTGAACACAGGAGACAAATTGTGAGTGTCTAGTTTGTGCTAGGGAAAATAGTCTGAAAGTATGATATTTTAAAACAAACTTTACATTTGCCTAACCTTATCTGAACACCAAAGTTACAAATATTGAAGTGTAATGTACTGCTACTAAAATACTGTGTGAAACTATAACATTGAAGACTGCTTAATGCAAAAAAACCCCAAAAAACTATGCAATTAATCACATTGTAATCAAGATTGAGATTCTGTAATTTCTTGTCAATGATCAACCTGGTTCTTTTTAATTAAGATTCTACTGCCAATCCTCTGAAGGTTAAAGAACACCTCCATCCATCCATCCATCCATCCATCTTCTTCCGCTTATCCGGGGCCGGGTCGCGGGGGCAACAGTCTAAGCAGGGACTCCCAGACTTCCTTCACCCCGGACACTTCCTCCAGCTCCTCCGGTGGGACCCCAAAGCGTTCCCAGGCCAGCCGAGAGACATAGTCCCTCCAGCGTGTCCTGGGTCTTCCTCGGGGCCTCCTCCCGGTGGGACATGCCCGGAACACCTCCCGAGGGAGGCGTCCAGGATTACCACCACCACCCCGGTCTGCCTTTGGCGTTCCCAGGCCAACCGAGAGACATAGTCCCTTCAGCGTGTCCTGGGTCTTCCCCGGGGCCTCCTCCCAGTGGGACATGCCCGGAACACCTCCCAAGGGAGGCGTCCAGGATTACCACCACCACCCCCAGTCTGCCTTTGGCGTTCCCAGGCCAGCCGAAAGACATAGTCCCTCCAGTGTGTCCTGGGTCTTCCCCGGGACCTCCTCCCAGTGGGACATGCCCGGAACACCTCCTGAGGGAGGGGTCCAGGATTACCACCACCACCCCGGTCTGCCTTTGGCATTCCCAGGCCAGCCGAGAGACATAGTCCCTCCAGCGTGTCCTGGGTCTTCCCCGGGGCCTCCTCCTGGTGGGACATGCCCGGAACACCTCCCCGAGGGAGGCGTCCAGGATTACCACCACCACCCCGGTCTGCCTTTGGACTGGCAGACCGGGGTGGTGGTCCCTCTGTTTAAGAAGGGAGACCGGAGGGTGTGTTCCAACTATCGGGGAATCACACTCCTCAGCCTCCCCGGTAAGGTCTATTCCAGGGTACTGGAGAGGAGAATCTGGCCGATGGTCGAACCTCGGATCCAGGAGGAGCAGTGTGGTTTTCGTCCCGGCCGCGGAACACTGGACCAGCTCTATACTCCCCATCGGGTGCTCGAGGGTTCATGGGAGTTTGCCCAACTAGTCCACATGTGCTTTGTGGATCTGGAGAAGGCATTCGACCGTGTCCCTCGTGGGGTCCTGTGGGGAGTGCTCTGGGAGTATGGTGTCCGGGGCTCTTTGTTAAGGGCTGTTCGGTCCCTGTATGACCGAAGCAGGAGCTGTGTTCGCATTGCCTGTAGTAAGTCGGACCTGTTTCCGGTGCATGTTGGACTCCGCCAGGGCTGCCCTTTGTCACCGGTTCTGTTCATTGTATTTATGGACAGAATTTCTAGGCGCAGTCAGGGGCCGGAGGGGATCCGGTTTGGGGACCACAGGATCTCATCACTGCTGTTTGCAGATGATGTTGTCCTGATGGCTTCATCGAACCGGGACCTCCAGTGTGCACTGGGGCGGTTTGCAGCTGAGTGCGAAGTGGCTGGGATGAAGATCAGCTCCTCCAAGTCCGAGGCCATGGTTCTCGACCGGAAAAAGGTGGCTTGCCCTCTGCGGGTGGGTGGAGAGTCCTTGCCTCAAGTGGAGGAGTTCAAGTATCTTGAGGTCTTGTTCACGAGTGAGGGGAGGATGGAGCGTGAGATTGACAGGCGGATTGGTGCAGCGTCGGCAGTGATGCGGTCGCTGTACCGGACCGTTGTGGTGAAGAGGGAGCTGAGCCAAAAAGCAAAGCTCTCAATTTACCGGTCAATCTACGTTCCTACCCTCACCTATGGTCATGAGCTTTGGGTAATGACCGAAAGGACAAGATCGCGGATACAAGCGGCCGAAATTAGTTTCCTCCGTAGGGTGGCTGGGCGCACCCTTAGAGATAGGGTGAGGAGCTCAGTCACACGGGAGGGGCTCGGAGTAGAGCCGCTGCTCCTCCACGTCGAGAGGAGCCAGCTGAGGTGGCTTGGGCATCTGTTCCGGATGTTAAAGCACACCTATTCTTCAAAATCAACTTTCAGAGGTTTTAAAGGGCCCATATTATGCCATTTGCCATCTGTTGATGTTTGATGTTGTTTCCTCATCTAAAACATACCTGGAGTTGCTTTTTGTTTCATGCACACATTAACATTTAACACACAAACCCTGCATAATTAGGCTGAGATCTTCTCTCTTCAAACAGTAAAAACTCTTGTGATGTCATGTGGTAATACAGGAAGTGCTCCACCATGTTGTTAAACTCCCTCATTAGAATTATTTAGGTGATTTCAGCCTTGGATCTTTACTGAACTAAAGGTAAAAGGTAGCTGTCAACTTCAAAACTACCACTACATGACCTCACAATCCATAATGCAGGATTACTCAAACGTGTGAATGAAACAAAACACAAGTATGTTTTTGAGGAGGTGACATCATTAAAACATGGCTTAAAGATCATGAGATTAAATTTTGTGTAAAATAGGACCTTGCATGGTATAGTCATTTTCCCTCACCATTTACAAGTTGCATTTGGAGCGATTTGTGCATATTTGAGTAATCTTTAATGCCATAGATTAAAGCTTGCCATATCGGCGATTAATGGCATATTGCCAATCAACGCCTTTCACTTTCCCAAGTATACGGCCACTTTTCTGTACTTCATGAATTTTATTTTCTTAAATGGTGATATGCGTAGGAGTCAGCAGCATTGCGTAGTCATTTTAGTACAGTATTTTAGTACTGTAGTGTGCAGTTATCTATCAGAGGTGCCAACTCTTGATGATGTTTACAGCAACGTTGGCTCTCATTAGACATTGTTTCTTTTATTAAGTCATGTTATATTGAAATACGTGGTGGAAAAGTTAAGAGACGTCAGACCAGGTAGAGTCGTAAAAGAAGTGCTTTATCTGATCAGATGAAGGAGTTACAAAGCAGGAGTTACACAGCAGAAATACAACGGTTCATGCGTGGATAAATGCATGCATCCAAGTGGTCACAGTTCGGTATTTATGTATGTTGAGAGGAAAAAAATAACCAGAGTATGTTACACATATGGTCGTGAATGGAGTTTTGCTGTCTTCATGTGAGACAAATGTGACAGGGGTTACAAGGGTAGACTGTGAGAAGGATTGGTTACAAACAAGTTTAGTGTATGTGAGAACAGGTGAAGGTTAACCTTGCCTAGAAACAAAATTCATGCTTTCATATATCAATATTGTGATTTAAAATGTACAACATTCTAACATAATGATCCAGGGGTGTCATAGATTATAACTAGCAGTCACAAGCACAATATGTCTTCTTTGGAGCATGTGGTTTAGAGCAGAGTTCAGAAAGCAATCGGGAACCATCATGACAAATACTTGAATCTGATTGGTTGAAGCATCAGAACAGTAGAACAAGCTAAGAAATCAAACTTTTGTTAAATCCAGTTAAAGCTCAGACATTTTTCCCTCCACAAATGCACTCAATGCTTCCCTCTGCATCTTCCAAAAGTCTGTATTTCTGCAGAAGTAGGTTCATCCATTGGCATTGCGTTTTGGTTCATTTGGGGACTTGATCTTTGTTATCAATATAAAAATTAAGATAAATTTAATGAAATTATGACTGATCAATTTGAGATAATGTGGGATTAGGCACAACATTCATGTAGAGTTTGTGATTCTAAATCCTATTTTTACGATTTCTTTCAAAGATGGTGTCAGTCTCATACATAGCCGGAACAATCATTTAAATGGTAGAATAATCAGTAGGGCTGAACGATTTTAAGAAAAAATTGAATTGCGATTTTTCTGGCAGATATGGCGATGTCGATTTCATTCACGATTTTTTTCAATGCACATGAACATTCGCAAGCATCACAGAAACTTACATCATACCATTCAAACACTAAATTCCATAACTGTAATGCAAAAATGAAAACTAAAGTCAAGAATTTATTTCAAATGTAGTCCTATTTATTAAAAAGAAACATGCTATACATAGGGTACATTGAGTGCTTGAGCAACAGCAGTTATTACAACTGAAGAACTAAAAGAGCTGTCTATGGCTCAACTTAAGTAGAGCAAAGAAATACGGCTCAGTCGTTCTGCTTGACCACAGATCAGTAGTTGTGGCATAATACTCCACATTTTCCAGCTCTTTCACCACCTTTTCTTTACATTCTGCGTACAGCTGTGGGACTGAAGCACGTGCGGGAGGGAAGCATATACCTTTTATCCATCGTGCGGAGGAAACTTTTAAAGGACTCTTTGGTCACCGTGTTTACAGGCACCATTTCCTTGGCAATGTAGCGTGTTACGGCAGTCGTTATCTCCCGGCGTGTTCGGCTACTTCTTCATACGGAGTTACACTGGCCAAAGAAGCTGTAATTGTCTGTTTGGCCCGAGTTTCACTTTCACTAGACGTTTCACTGGACTTTCTCGCCGTGCACTCGCCATGCAAATGCGCGTATGGCGGTATAAATTGGACGTGTCTCCACTGGATATGGCAACTTTAGCACGACATGTTTTGCACAGCACCTGTTTCTGATGTTCGTCTGCAGCCTCAAACCCGAAATACTGCCAAATGACCGACATGCTGTTTTTCTTTGGGTTCAAAACCCCAGACTCCGCTTCTGGTCCCGCTAAAGCCATTTCTGAAATTGATGACCAGCTACACTGATTGGAGTCGAGAACACGTGACCTGTGCTGCCGCTTCTGATTGGTGAGCTCAGCAGCGCGGCAGGGAGGCGACGTACATGTGTGAAATAGTTGACGAAACAAAACCTGGGTCAGTTAGGAGCGCTGCAAAAAAACGTTGCTTTAACTATCCCAAAATCGTGTTGTCTGAGATCGCGATTTTCGGTCTAAAACGATAGATCGTTCAGCCCTAATAATCAGTGATTATTTTATTTGTTAATTCTATTGTACATTGTTTTCATAGAATTGAATAGGGCTGTGATATTAATCAAATGAAAACAACAGAACAGAATCCTATCATTAAAACATAAATCGCAATGCTTGTCAAAAAATGTTTTCCTAAATTGTGCCGCCATACGTAGGGTTCTTTTGTTTTGACTCTATGCAAATATTAAGGCTATTTCCAGATTTTAAAATACTGTACTTCCCACTGAGTGATCACCAACTCAAAAGCTCTGTGTGAGTTTGACCCCTCCCCTTCTGGGTTTGACTGGCACTATAGAAAAATGCACAATAAATAAATTCCATCCTCTTTACATAGAAGAGGGAAATGTCACGCAACGTGCCTGTGAGTGACTACAGTTTTGTTTTTACCGTTTTAGAGCAAAGACCTTCAATACAAGAATAGCATTTGTTTTGCATGTAATTAGAATGAAGGATGGAAAACATTTTTTGCATTCTGTTTTTGATCCTACTTTGAATCTGTCTTAATAATTTTAAGAGGGGCTACATTAAGCATATTTGACATTACTACTAGAATGTACAATAAGAATGTTAGAATCTGATTACTGTCCAACCTGATGCTGTTAGCTGGAAGCACCGCACACCTCTTCAGTCTGACATAGCTACACACACGTACTGTATGCACACACACACAATAGAGGGGTGAGGAGGCCAAGCTTGAAAGGAGATGCCAGTTCACAAAAGTGTCCCTGTGGACTTGGCCTGGATCGGAGTGTGGAGACAGATGCCTGTCGTGAGAATGAGCCCAGCAGCGCAGACTGAGGGAGGCTCAGCGTAGTGTTAGAAGGGCAAGAGTATGGTGATATTCTGATTATGTTAATCAAACAGAAATGTGAAACATGTCTTCAAAGCTTTTAATTTGAAAACTACTGCTTCATGACATCACAAGGTGGAACAGAGCATTTTGAGCTTTGGACATGTAGACAGCCCTAATAATGTCAGATTACTCAGTTGTTAATATAATGAAACACAACTCCAGAGAGTGGTGACATCACCTGCACTTGAATACCTACTACTATTGCCTTTTAAATGACAGAAAGTTAAAATTAGCTTTTTCAATATGTCCCACTCCACTGCAGTAGTAGTTGGATAAGCGCTCTGTCCTGGTTTCATGATGTGCTTTGATTTCATGCCATCTTCTCTTCTGTCTCCTATCTGTCTTCTCTTTATACAAACCACATCCTCGGTCTTCTGTCTCTTGACCTGATCTCCATTAGCCGACCCTGGAGCCTAAACTCAAGGTATGTTTAGGTATAAGTGCTGCACAGGAATGGACCGTGTTTGCTAGGCTTGAGGACCTGGTCATTTCATTTTGAACAGCTTCACTCCTAAAACGCCTTGGTTTACACATTGTTTTGAGTGTAAACAGGTCATGTGAAGTGACAAAACTTGTTAGCATTCTGTAATGTCATTAGAGCTATAAGCTTGTCACAATAATACATTATGAAGTGTGATGTATTGCTTCGCAAATTAAAAATAGCCACTGAGACACACACACACACACACACACACATATATATATATATATATATATATATATATATATATATATATATATATATATATATATTATATATATATATATAATATATATATATTATATATTATATATATATATTATATATATATATATTATATATATATATTATATATATGTGTATATATATTGTTATGGGGAAAGTTAGTTGTGTGGCTTATTATTGTTGTGACCGCCAGGGGGCATCAGTAAGATTTCAAACTGAGAGATGACAAGTTTTCCTGACTTTTATTAAGAACGTTGAACTCTTTATGGGTGAATATATATATGTGTGTGTGGTCACGAGTCTTGCACCCACGAGCTCCGCAAGACGCACTGAAAATAACTAAAAAACACGTAGCGCTGTCAACCAAACTTGCTAACGACAGCATCCGACTGGCTACCACATCTGTCAATCAAACACCCGGCAGAAATAGAGCAAGTCCTTTGACACAGCCGCCCCCAAATTTGTCCAGCAAATTTGACACCTAAGAAGGACTGACTGGGTCAGAGTCAGCATTGGGGATGGCGGGCAGAGCCACTAGGCGTGCAACAGGTCTCATATAGGTCTTGTCCTTGACCTGGACCTCAGCAGCCCGCACACGTCCATCCTGTCCAGGGTGAACCTTGGTGACCACGCCGACTGGCCACAGGGCTCTCGGTAGCTGAGGGTCTATTACCATGACCGTGGTTCCAAGTTGCAGCTGTGCTGGGTCCTTATGCCATTTAGAGCGTGTCTGAAGGGTAGGGAGGAAGCGCCTGATGAAGTGAGCCCAAAACTGGTCTGCTAACATTTGACTGTGCCTCCAGCGGCGTCGGCTTAAAGGCTCAGCATCCTCATAAACAGCTTGCGGCAGGGAGGGATCAAGCCGCCCCATGAGGAGAAGATTGGGAGTCACGGGGTCAGGATCTGCCACATCTGTCGAAACATAACCCAGTGGCTTGGAATTTAAAATCCCTTCCACCTCTATCAGGACAGTCCTCAGGACTTCTTCTGGAACAGACTGAGGCTGAATAGACGCATAAAGTGCGGCCTTGACAGATCTGACCTCCCTTTCCCATACACCACCAAAATGAGGTGCGTTTGGTGGGTTGAACTTGAACACTATTTGGTACTTGGCCAATCGGTCCCGAAGTGCAGGCTGTAGAACTTCAAAGGCCTCCCTGAGCTCCCGCTCACCTCCTTTAAAATTTGTTCCCTGATCAGACAGAAGCTCCGCTGGCTTGCCTCTTCTTGCTATAAACCTCCGCAGGGCCATGAGAAAGGAATCGCAATCCAAACTGGATAGGAGATCTAAGTGCACGGCCCGTGTTGTTAAGCACTTGAATATGATTCCCCATCTTTTCTCCAGGCGACGGCCCATTTTAACTGTGAAGGGCCCGAAACAGTCCATGCCAGTGGAGAAGAAGGGTGGCTTTAACAGTCTTAACCTTGCTTCCGGCAAATCAGACATCTTCGGCACAGTTGGCATAGCCCTCCATCTCTTGCAATCTGGGCATGAATGCTGGTGTCTTTTGACTGCCTCTCGTCCCCTGAGTATCCAATACTTGTGCCTCAACTCCGCAAATAGGCGCTCTGAGCCTGGGTGACTCAGGGCCCTGTCAGTGTCCTGGATGATGAGTTGGGTAACTTTGTGATGGGGGTCCAAGACCACAGGATGTATAGCCTCAGGCTCTAGTTGGCTGCTACGTCTCAGCCTCCCACCGACCTTAATAAGTCCTGTAGTTTGATCATACTCTGGGGCCAAGGTCAACAGCCGGCTAGTGGAGGCGACTGGCTTGTTAGTGCTCAACAGGTTGTACTCCTCTGGGAAGCTCTCCTGTTGGGCCTGCTGTAGAATCTCCCTCTCTGCCTTTTGATAATCTGTAGCAGAGAGAGTGGCCTGGTCAGGTGCCGCCCCATGACAGGACAGTGCAACAGCCTCTGTGAGTTCAGTGAAGGAGGAGCACTGATCAGCCTGTAGCTGTAGTGGGGTCTTGACAGGGGTGGTGGTAAGGCAAGAGACAGCAGGCTTTCTCAGTTCAGGGTCCTCTATTGGCTCTTCCCTGGCAGGCTGGATGGGCCAGAACTGCAAAGGCTGCTGGAGGAAGGCTGGTCCATGTCTCCACCTGTTATTGGTGGACAGCTCCAGCAAGGTCTTACCCCGAGTGACATCATCAGCTGGGTTTTGTGCTGAGTTAACATATCTCCAACTCAGCGGATTGGTCAGTTCCTGGATCTCAGCCACCCGTGTTCCCACAAACACTTTAAATCGACATGAGTCTGACTGCAACCAGGTAAGGACAGTGGTGGAGTCTGTCCAGAGGATAACACTGTTGATAGGCACAGTCAGCTCACGTTGCAGGAGTGTGGCCAGCTGAGCAGCTGTCAGCGCTCCACAGAGCTCCAGCCTGGGCATAGACTGTTGCTTTTTGGGGGCAACTCTTGATCGGGCAGTGAGAAAGGACACCTCCACTTGACCTTTATAGTCCTCTGTGCGCAGATTGGCCACTGAGCCATACGCCTTCTCTGAAGCATCTGCAAACACATGAATGTCCCTGTGACAGTCAGTGGAGTCTAGGGCGGAACTGACATAACAGCGTGGTAGTGTGACTTGGGAGAGATGATGTAACTCTGCTTCCCACTCCAACCAAAGTTGCAGCACGTCCTCAGGTAGGGATGGGTCATCCCACTCCTGCTGTTTCTCCCACAGACGCTGCACGAGGATCTTAGCACGTGTTGTAAAGGGAACAATGAACCCCAGAGGGTCATACAGACGAGCCAGGACTCTGTATATGTTACGCATGGTGGGTGTGGGAGGGGCCAGCAGATTGTACTTGTACCTCAGGGTGTCTGACTTACAGAGCCAGCGCAGCCCGAGGGCAAGTTCTTGTGGGTCGGCACTGGACTCCTGCAGCCACAGCTCACTGCTCTCAGACCTGACTTCTTTAGGTAGGTGTTTGATGGTCTCCAGAGCATTACTGGCCCACTGTCGTAGTTCAAACCCACCTGCAGCCAGTAGCGCATTTAGCTTGTCCACAAGATGCCTGGCCTCTTCTACAGTGAGGATGCTTTGTAGACAGTTGTCTACATAGAAGGATTTCTCTATTGTCACTCTCACATCCTCACCTTCTTGGCTGTGGTCAAACACATGCTTCTGCAGCGCAAATGTGGCACAGCACGGGCTGCATGTCGTGCTGAATGGTAGGACCTGCCATACATAGACAGTGGGTGGGTTCTCCATCTGCAGGTCACGCCACAGGAAGCAGAGCAGTGTCTTGTCTTCAGGGAGCAGCCTGACCTGATGGAACATCCCTTTGATATCACTGCTCACAGCAACAGCATGCTCTCTAAAGCGCAACAGCACCCCCAGGAGGCTGGATGTGAGGGTAGGGCCTGGCAGCAACAGCTGATTGAGATTGTCCCCTTTATAACAGAAAGAACAATTAAAAACAATCCTGTTCTTGCCATTGTGGCTCACCATATGATGTGGGATGAACCACGACTCCTTTGCACTGCACAGCTCCTCTTCAGGGACCTTTAGCACATAGCCAGCAGTCTCTAGTTTATTAATCTCTGTGCAGTAGGCAGCAGCTTTCTCTGGGTCCCGCAGTAGTCTTTTCTCTGTGCTGCGGAGATTAGCTAGCACAGCCTCTTTGGGTGCATTGAGCTGTGGCATGTTCTTCACTCTGAGGAGTGGAGTGGCATATCTCTGAACTCCTTGAATATCCACCGGTGTGGTTTTAGCCTCCAACAGCTGTATTGCTTCTTGATCCTGCCTGGAGCGCACCACCAGCTTCTCACTGCGATAGGGGAGGACGTCTAATTGCCATAACCTTTCTACATTCTGGAATATTTCAGCAGAGGGCGACGTGGTGGAGATGTGAAAACACTGCTGAGTGATAGATGTTTGTTTGCCATTCTTAATAGGCCCCTGAAGTGTCCAGCCTAACCTTGTTCTCACAGCAGCAGGTCCCCCAGGACGTCCGAGGCGTATAGGGGCCACTGGAGTAATGAGGTGTGGGTAATCTGAACCTATCAACAACAGGGGGCGCACTCTGTTTATGGCTGGGAGTGGGAGACCTCTAAGGTGCTTGTACTTTCTCTGGAGTGCCTCCACTGAGTATGTGTGTTCAGCTAAACTCAGCGGGTCAGCAGTAAATGCACCTTTAATGATGAATGTCTT
>CM057106.1:25580080-25592580 GCA_029959045.1 Taenioides sp. WSHXM2023 | reverse complement strand
TAAATTCAAGTAATTTTAACTATTCTAGAAATTCTTTTTTGCATTTAATTGCCATGTTACTGCATTTAGAGAAAGTGAAATTGCTGTTTTGCTTTCTGTCTATTAACAGCTGTGACGTCTGTAGAAAAGGAGGAGGAGGAGTGTTCAACAAAGCATGCTGAGATGAGAGCAGGGAGCCAACTGCTGTTTGGACCACTCCAGACTTTAAATGAAAAAAAAAAACAAAACATACATGGCTTTAGGTTAGATACTGAATTCTGTCTTGTGGTGTTTGCATTAGTGCTGGCCAGGAAGGCCATAAGATTTCAGTTGCATTTAAAATTCAGCCATATAAATGAAGAAGAAGTTAAGGGTGATTACTAATGAGGATGTTGGCATAGCAAACTAATCAAGTATTATCTCTATTGTGATGTCAAAATTTTAGTAAAATTGTAACTAGCACTTGAACATAAACATGAAAAACAGAAGTAGTTCATTTTAAATCAATCAATCAATCAAATATTGACATTGGTGGCCCATGCCTATATTGGAGAGTTACACTGAAATTAGCTGATGCCGATACTTGAACAGATATACCACTGATCCTTAATTTATTTTTAGGTGTAGAAATATCTATTTTCAATAAGCCCTTTTTGCAACATTTTTAAAATATGTTTTATTTTCTAGCCTTAATATTTCTCCAAAACAATTCGTCACAATGCTCCATTGAGGTTGTTGCAGTCAAGTTGTTGTGAACACTCTCACGCAGATCCTCATAAGCAGCTCTCTGCTCCATCTCCAGACTTGTGCTTTTATTCAAACTGTCTGGAGGTCCTGGGCTCATACAACATGCCCACAGCCCTTTATCATGTCCTCATGTCTCTCTGGCCCCCGCAGGAACCCAACAGCGGCCCCTCCACCCTGGTGACGCTCAAAGTGGACCCTGATGGATTTTTCCTTTACTGGACGGGAGGCTCCAACCAGGTATGCACGCACACTCCCACACACATACTATTGCACAGTGTTTATACACAGTTACAAAACATGAAGAAGGACATGGCCTCTCGGAGACACTGCCGTATTTAAATGCGGCTCTGTCCATACCTCATGCTTTGTTGAACCCATTATAACACACAAGAGCATTGGCTAGAATAAAGATTTGTTTAACCTGATATAACTGACCAAGAAGGTGAACTAATTTACAAAGGTGACCTGTAGGGCTGTAGGCCTTTAGACAATGAATCGGTCAATGGTGTCTCAGTCGACCAAAATTTGTCAACTAGTAATAATTTTAATGGAATTGTTTAAGTTAGGGCTGCACAAATTGGAAAATTTTGTAACGTGCGATATATATATATATATATATATATATATATATATATATATATATATATATATAATATATAACTGAAGTGGCTGATATCAAGAAATCCTACCAATGGCTGGAGAGGGCAGGTCTGAAGGACAGCACAGAGGCTCTCATCCTGGCTGCACAGGAGCAGGCCTTGAGCACCCGAGCAATAGAGGCCCAGATCTACCACACCAGACAAGACCCAAGGTGTAGGTTGTGCAAAGAGGCTCCTGAGACAGTCCAGCACATAACTGCAGGGTGTAAGATGCTGGCAGGGAAAGCATACATGGAGCGACACAACCAAGTGGCGGGCATAGTGTACAGAAACATCTGTGCAGAGTACGGGCTGGAGACCCCAAGGTCAAGGTGGGGAACTCCCCCAAAGGTTGTGGAGAATGAGCGTGCCAAGGTCCTGTGGGACTTCCAGATACAGACTGACAGAATGGTGATGGCGAACCAACCAGACATAGTGGTGGTGGATAAGCAACAGAACAGAGCCGTGGTGGTGGACATTGCAATACCAAGCGATGGTAATATCAGGAAAAAGGAACACGAGAAACTAGAGAAATACCAGGGGCTCAAGGAAGAGCTGGAGAAGGCCTGGAAGGTGAAGGCATCAGTGGTGCCCGTGGTGATCGGAGCACTCGGTGCTGTAACCCCCAAACTGGAGGAGTGGCTCAAGCAGATACCCGGAAAAACATCAGACATCTCAGTCCAGAAAAGTGCAGTGCTAGGAACAGCAAAGATACTGCGCAGAACTCTCAAGCTCCCAGGCCTCTGGTAGAGGGCCCGAGCTGATGAGGGTGAGAGAGACCAACCAGAAGGTGAGGAACACATTTTTTTTTTTTTTTTATATATATATATATATATATATATATATATATATATATATATATATATATATATATATATTATATATATATATATATATATATATTATATATTATATATATATATTATATATATATATATATATATATATATATATATATAATATATATATATATATATATATATATATATATATATATATATATATATATATATATATATATATATATATATATATATACACACACAACAATGATGGGAGATAATAACAGTTACGAGATGCCGGCTCAGACGTCGCCCGGCCAAACAAGGTCTGCGTCAGGTGCTGGGGAACCAGAGCACCTTGATGAAAAATGGGCTACTGGAACAATGAGGGGGAAATGGGCGAGATGCACAGTGACTGGTGGCTCTGAGGGAAGACCACAGCAACCTCCCTGAACAAGATCCAGTCACCATCACAGTGGCAGACATTCAGGAAAGAGTCTCAGGCATGAAAAACTGGACAGCACCTGGCCCTGACATGATCCATGCGTACTGGCTAAAGAAGTTCACGGCTCTCCACGAGCGCCTGGCAGCACAAATGAACCAGCTGCTAAGGGATGGGACTCACCCTGAATGGCTAACCCAAGGGCGTACGATCCTGATCCTGAAGGATCAGTGCACAGGTTGGTCTGCAGAACCCGTCAGACCAACCTGTGCACTGCCTGGATTGATTACAAGAAAGCCTATGACTCAGTGCCACACACATGGATCACTGAGTGCTTGGAGTTGTACAATATCAATCGGACTCTAAGGGCGTTCATTGCAAACTCAATGCGGTTGTGGAAAACCATCCTTGAAGCCAATGGCAAGCCACTTGCACAAGTGCCATCAAATATGTCATATACCAAGGAGATGCACTGTCCCCACTGCTGTTCTGCATAGGTCTGAACCCCCTCAGCCAAATCATTGACCGCACTGGCTATGGATTCCGACTCAGAAACGGGGCCACCATCAGCCACCTCCTCTACATGGATGACATCAAGCTGTACGCTAAGAGTGAGCGGGACATCGAGTCACTGATCCACACCACCAGGATCTACAGCACAGACATTGGAATGTCATTCGGGCTCGAGAAATGTAGTAGGATGGTGACAAAGAGAGGGAAGGTAGTCCACACAGAGGGGGTCTCACTCCCAGAGGGAACAATAGCAGACATTGAGGACAATTACAAGTACCTTGGTATCCCACAAGCAAATGGCAACCTTGAAGAGGCAACAAGGAAAGCGGCTACGGCCAAATATCTGCAACGAGTAAGGCAAGTCCTAAGAAGCCAGCTCAATGGCAAGAACAAGGCACAGGCAATAAACAGCTACGCCCTGCCAGTGATCAGATACCCTGCAGGAATCATAAGCTGGCCAAAGGAGGAGATACAGACCACAGACGTTAAGACACGAAAGCTCCTGACCATGCATGGAGGGTTCCATCCCAAATCCAGCACCCTGAGACTGTACACCAGCCGGAAGGAAGGAGGCCGAGGACTAGTGAGTGTGGGAACCACTGTCCAGGATGAAACAGTCAAAATCCATAAGTACATCAAGGATAAGGCCCAAACAGATGATGTGCTCAGAGAATGCCTCAGACAGTGGAGGTCAGAGGAAGAGGTGCTGGAGGGACCATCATGGCAGGACAAGCCCCTACATGGGGCATACCACCGAAACATAACTGAAGTGGCTGATATCAAGAAATTCTACCAATGGCTGGAGAGGGCTGGTCTGAAGGACAGCACAGAGGCCCTCATCCTGGCTGCACAGGAGCAGGCCTTGAGCACCCGAGCAATAGAGGCCCAGATCTAGATCAGAACTGGTTTGAGAGGGGAGTTAAAGAAGCTATTTTTGTCAAGAAAGAGAATCCTTCCTTGAACAGAAATGGGGGTCTCAGACATCATTTGTCTCCCATCTATAACTCTATCCTCAAACCTAAATCAAAACAAACTGGGAAAACAATGGGACTAGCCAGGTCAGGTCCAGAGGTGTGAAAACACCCATCATGGCCCTGAATGGATATGCTAACTACTCCCCCACTCCCACTCCATATTGAATAGACTCACATGACTAACAGAAACTGTTAACAACTCCATACAGTCCCTGACAAAAGTCTTGTCGCTTATCCATTTTGTAGAAACAAAAGCTTATAACCTGACTTTAAATTAATCGATTGGTTTTAGAAATGTCTCACATGAAAGCTAAAACCCTCCCAAATTATGCTCAATATACTAAAATAAATTTGCTTCACTGAAAAAAGATTGATCATTTAATGAACACAGAAAGGTCAGATTTTGGCAAGACAAAAGTCTTGTCGCCTACAGAAAATTGAACAAATAATTTACTTCAAATACAAAAATATGTTGCATAACGTCAGTGAATTAAGTAGTGGTGCTGTGAGATCCATATTTAATATCTTGTATGACTTCCATGAGCTTAAAGGACTGCATCCATCCGGTTCGATAATGATTCATACAATGTGTTGATGAAGTCATCAGGAATAGCAAAGAAAGCAGTCTTACATGCCTCCCAGAGTTCATCAAGATTCTTTGGTTTTGCCTTCCATGCTTCCTCTTTCATTCTACCCCAGACATGCTCAATGATGTTCATGTCTGGTGACTGGGCTGGCCAGTCCTGGAGCACCTTGATCTTCTTCGCCTTGAGGAACTTTGATGTAGAGATAGAAGTATGTGATGGAGCACCATCCTGCTGCTAAATTTGACCCCTTTTATGGTTGGGAATGTAAGAGGTAGCTAATACTTCTTGATATTTTAGGCTATTGATATTGCCTTCCACCCTGCAAATGTCTCGCACACCCCCATACTGGATGTAACCCCAGACCATGATTTTTCCGCCACCAAACTTAACTGTTTTCTGGGTGAATCTTGGATCCATGCGGGCTCCAGTAGGTCTCCTGGAATATTTGCGGCTGCTGTGATGTAATTCAACCGAGGATTCATCTGAGAAATCCACCTTCTGCCACTTTTCCAGTGTCCATCCTTTTAGCAGGCTGTGGGCCTTGGCAAATGCCACACGGTTTTTTAATTGCCTTTTGTTTAGTGCTGGTTTCTGTGCACTGATTCGACCATGGAGGCCATTTCGAGACAGAATTCTACAAACTGTTCTGGTTGACACAGGGACTTGAGGTGACCAGGCCTGGTGGAGCTCTGCTGCAGTGGAAAAGGGGCTGGCCTTGGATTTTCGAATCAACAAACGGTCCTCCCGAGCAGTTGTCTTGCGGGGTCTGCCGGACCTGGGCTTGTCAAAAACATCTCCAGTTTTTTCAGATCTTTTTCTTATTCTTTGTACTTGACGCTGAGACACATTGAAGGTGTCAGCCACCTCAGCAGTGGATCTGGTCTTCAGCCTCTTGATAATTAACGCTTTGGTCTCAGGGTGGAGCTTAGGCATGTTGTCAGAGGTCAAGTTGCAGTTGATGTGAAGGTCTGGTGTGCTGGGGTTCTTTTTATACACACCCACTAACTGACTGATCAGTAACTGATAACAGGTGAGGCTGTAATCTAGGATTGGGTGCATCATATGACAAGGCGACAAGACTTTTGTCTTGCAAAAAATCTGACCTTTCTGTGTTCATTAAATGATCAATCTTTCTTCAGTGAAGCAAATTTATTTTAGTATATTGAGCATAATTTGGGAGGGTTTTAGCTTTCATATGAGACATTTCTAAAACCAATCGATTAATTTAAAGTCAGGTTATAAGCTTTTGTTTCTACAAAATGGATAAGCGACAAGACTTTTGTCAGGGACTGTATTGTATCACCTGACCAACTGAAACTGTATTTAAATATGTGTTGTCTCAGAGTAATTTTCATTGTAATTAAGCTCCTCCCTTCAGGCAGATATAAAGCAGTGTCCGCCAGCATCTGACCAGAACTGAGGAAGCAGCTTGGATGAGCTGCGAAACGTATTCAACCAAATAAACTATGTCCAGTTGACAAATTAAATTTTCTCCTTTTTTTGCCACAGGCCCAGATCTACCACACCAGACAAGACCCAAGGTGTAGGTTGTGCAAAGAGGCTCCTGAGACAGTCCAGCACATAACTGCAGGGTGTAAGATGCTGGCAGGGAAAGCATACATGGAGCGACACAACCAAGTGGCGGGCATAGTGTACAGAAACATCTGTGCAGAGTACGGGCTGGAGACCCCAAGGTCAAGGTGGGGAACTCCCCCAAAGGTTGTGGAGAATGAGCGTGCCAAGGTCCTGTGGGACTTCCAGATACAGACTGACAGAATGGTGATGGCAAACCAACCAGACATAGTGGTGGTGGATAAGCAACAGAACAAAGCCATACCAAGCGATGGTAATATCAGGAAAAGGAACACGAGAAACTAGAGAAATACCAGGGGCTCAAGGAAGAGCTGGAGAAGGCCTGGAAGGTGAAGGCATCAGTGGTGCTCGTGGTGATCGGAGCACTCGGGGCTTGTAACCCCCAAACTGGAAGAGTGGCTAAAGCATATACCCGGAAAAACATCAGTTTCTTCACCTTCCACGGTGGTTGGTCTCTCTCACCCTCATCAGCTCGGGCCCTCTACCAGAGTCCCGGGAGCTTGAGAGTTTTGCGCAGTATTTTTGCTGTTCCTAGTACTGCGCTTTTCTGGACTGAGATGTCTGATGTTTTTCCGGGTATCTGCTTTAGCCACTTTTCCAGTTTGGGGGTTACAGCCCCGAGTGCTCCGATTACCACGGGCACCACTGATGCCTTCACCTTGACCTTGGGGTCTCCAGCCCGTACTCTGCACAGATGTTTCTGTACACTATGCCCGCCACTTGGTTATGTCGCTCCATGTATGCTTTCCCTGCCAGCATCTTACACCCTGCAGTTATGTGCTGGACTGTCTCAGGAGCCTCTTTGCACAACCTACACCTTGGGTCTTGTCTGGTGTGGTAGATCTGGGCCTCTATTGCTCGGGTGCTCAAGGCCTGCTCCTGTGCAGCCAGGATGAGGGCCTCTGTGCTGTCCTTCAGACCAGCCCTCTCCAGCCATTGGTAGGATTTCTTGATATCAGCCACTTCAGTTATGTTTCGGTGATCCCTCCAGCACCTCTTCCTCTGACCTCCACTGTCTGAGGCATTCCCTGAGCACATCATCTGTTTGGGCCTTATCCTTGATGTACTTATGGATTTTGGCCGTTTCATCCTGGACAGTGGTTCCCACACTCACTAGTCCTCGGCTTCCTTCCTTCCGGCTCGCATACAGTCTCAGGGTGCTGGATTTGGGATGGAACCCTCCATGCATGGTCAGGAGCTTTCGTGCCTTAACGTCTGTGGTCTGTATCTCCTCCTTTGGCCAGTTTATGATTCCTGCTGGGTATCTGATCACTGGCAGGGCGTAGCTGTTTATTGCCTGTGCCTTATTCTTGCCATTGAGCTGGCTTCTTAGGACTTGTCTTACTCATTGCAGGTATTTGGCCGTAGCCGCTTTCCTTGTTGCCTCTTCAAGGTTGCCATTTGCTTGCGGGATACCAAGATACTTGTAACTGTCCTCAATGTCTGCTATTGTTCCCTCTGGGAGTGGGACCCCCTCTGTGTGGACTACCTTCCCTCTCTTTGTCACCATCCTACTACATTTCTCAAGCCCGAATGACATTCCAATGTCTGTGCTGTAGATCCTGGTGGTGTGGATCAGTGAGTCGATGTCTCGCTCACTCTTAGCGTACAGCTTGATGTCATCCATGTAGAGGAGGTGGCTGATGGTGTCCCCGTTTCTGAGTCGGTATCCATAGCCAGTGCGGTCCATGATTTGGCTGAGGGGGTTCAGACCTATGCAGAACAGTGGTGACAGTGCATCTCCTTGGTATATGCCATATTTGATGGCATTTGTGCAAGTGGCTTGCCATTGGCTTCAAGGGTGGCTTTCCACAACCGCATTGAATTTGCAATGAACGCCCTTAGAGTCCGATTGATATTGTACAACTCCAAGCACTCAGTGATCCATGTGTGTGGCATTGAGTCATAGGCTTTCTTGTAATCAATCCAGGCAGTGCACAGGTTGGTCTGATGGGTTCTGCAGTCACGGGCGACTGTTCGGTTAACCAGGAGTTGGTGTTTGGCTCCTCTGGTGTTTTTGCCGATGCCCTTCTGTGCTGTGCTCATGTATTGATCCATGTGCCCGCTTATCTTAGCCGCAATGATGCCTGACATGAGCTTCCATGTTGTGGAGAGACAGGTTATTGGCCGATAGTTGGATGGGACTGTACCCTTTGAGGGATCCTTCAGGATCAGGATCATACGCCCTTGTGTTAGCCATTCAGGGTGAGTCCCATCCTTTAGCAGCTGGTTCATTTGTGCTGCCAGGCGCTCGTGGAGAGCAGTGAGCTTCTTTCGCCAGTATGCGTGGATCATGTCAGGGCCAGGTCCAGTTTTTCATGCCTGAGACTCTTTCCTGAATGTCTGTCACTGTGATGGTGACTGGATCTTGTTCAGAGAGGTTGCTGTGGTCTTCCCTCAGAGCCACCAGCCACTGTGCATCGGTGTTATGTGATGCCTCCCTCTCCCATATGCCTTTCCAGTACCTTTCAGTCTCCAGCCTTGGGGGGTCAACTCTGGTGTTATTCCCCTGCCATTGAGCGTACACTTTCGCAGGTTGTGTTGCGAAGAGGCGGTTTAATCGTCTGGCTTCATTTTCTCGTGTGTACCTCTTTAGGCGGCTGGCTAAGGCTTGCAGCCTTTGCTTGGCAGTTTCGAGTGCTTCAGGTATGGGCATCTGGCTGTACCTCTTGGGTACTTGCTTTTTCATTGCACCTTTCTTGGCCTCTGACAATTGGCTCACTTCTCTCCGCGCTTCCTTGATTTTGGCCTCTAACCGTCTTTTCCATGGTGGGTATTGTCTCTCATGGCTCCCATGGCTCCCATGGTTGGTCTTATAGCCCAGCACCTCAAGGATCACTGCTGCGGAAGTGTATATCAGCTCATTGGTTTCAGTGATGGTTGTGGTAGGGATCGCTCTCAGTGCTGCATTCACATCTTCTAGGAAACTTTCAGATGGTACTTCACTTAGTCTCTGTAACTGGCGTCGGGGTTGCCTTGTGTTCATTCGGGCCATGATCTTATCTTTCAGGTCAGTCGCTGCCTCGTTCAGCGTGATACTTATTGGGGCTTCGTACCTAATCTCTGGTTGGTGCTTGGCCCGGCATCTTCCACATTAGCTAAGGGATGCTTTGCATTTAGGTGGTACTTGAGACTGGAAGAACTCCTACAGTAAGCTAATTCCGCATTGCAGAAGGTGCAAACAACCTTAGTCTTGTCGAGGTTTCCATTGGGAAGCTTCTTAAAAATAAATTTTCCCTGAAGCAAACCCAGCGGCTTCATAGCTGCATCCATGTTAGCACGTCACGTTTGATGTGGTAATTCACAGTGGGCATACAGAGGTTGGAAGACTCGTTCCCGCTCCCTTCAGTGCAATTCGGCTGGGTATACATATAATATGTGTGTTCCTCACCTTCCACGGTGGTTGGTCTCTCTTACCCTCATCCAGCTCGGGCCCTCTACCAGAGGCCTGGGAGCTTGCGAGTTCTACGCAGTATCTTTGCTGTTCCTAGTACTGCACTTTTCTGGACTGAGATGTCTGATGTTTTTCCTGGGATCTGCTGTAACCACTCCTGCAGTTTGGGGGTTACAGCCCCGAGTGCTCCGATCACCACGGACACTACTGATGCCTTCATCTTCCAGGCCTTCTCCAGCTCTTCTTTGAGCCCCGGTATTTCTCTAGTTTCTCGTGTTCCTTTTTCCTTATATTACCATCGCTTGGTATTGCAATGTCCACCACCACAGCTTTGTTCTGTTGCTTATCCACCACCACTATATGACTGGTTGGTTCGCCATTCTGTTAGTCTGTATCTGGAAATCCCACAGGATCTTGGCTCGGTCATTCTCTGGTTTGCCCAAGGACCCACACTGATTTGCTCATTGCCCCCCGAGGGGAGACATATTGTTTAACCTTAATCTAACTTATCTGTGTGTGTGCGTGTGTGTGCGTGTGTGCGTGTGTGCGTGTGTGCGTGCGTGCGTGCGTGCGTGTGTGAAAACGCTAGCGTAAGCCCGCACAATGCTCCCTGTGACGTGTTGCTTTAAAGACATGCTTGGAATGAGCTTCTATTGCCAGTGTAACAGCTATAGACTAAGAAGTGGACTAAGGGAGTGTGACATCACCCATAGTCTCCAGCTGTCTGGAGCTCATTGAGGCCTGTGCTTACAAGGGCGAATTTTGAGCGAATTTTGAGTTTCATATTTATATATTTTGACAGCAAGTATCATAGCAACCAAAAAGCCAGTTAGAAGTGGGGTTGTTGAAGGTGACCCCCCCTTCCCACCAGGAGCAATTTTGGGAAAAGAAGGCACCTGATTGGTCTGTTATGAATGCTTATATCTTAATTTACAGACAAAATGGTGAAATAAAAGCACCATGAATCATGTAGAGAGAGTTTATACGTTAATTTTAAGACCTTAAGTCTTTATTTGAAGGGACAATGCACAGAGACATTAAGCTCATAAAAAACAGAGATGTTCCACACTAGATTATAGCTAAACAGCCATTTTCCATCTGGAGTTCCGAGTTACAGAGAGCGAAGTTTTTTCAGTAGAAAGTGAATTGGAGCTGATGGAGCCAGAAACATGCCCATGCTCATTTCCTATTTGGAATGCCATACAGTCTATGGTAACGGTAGTATGGCGGGAGCTGCTATTGCCAGTTTAACTGCAGCATGGTGGGGGCTGCTTTGGACTTGTCTTGTGTCTATATACTGAAACTAGGCCGCAGTCCGTGTCATTCCGCTGCACGTTTTTTCACACGTGCTCACTCCTCACTCTCCTGTAAGATTTGAAATACTCCAGTGAGTCTGCGCTCCGATACCAGGTCAGTGTGGGCTGGAGGCTCCACGCTGACACTGTTTAGGGCCACAAGTGTAACATACGTGTTCAGTGTGTCTGCTGCCAGTGCTCTCAGCAGTCATGCACATGCTGAGCTGAGTGTGATGGCATTTTGGCTGTGCAGGGATGTGGGCAGAATACGACAACACAGAATACACTAAATATTAGGCCTGTCATTACTATATACTTATCATTCAATATGAACAATATATTTTGTTGTGGTTACTTTTTCTTTGCATATTTTTTGCCATTTGTATTTTATTTAACATGAGATTTCAGTTGTAGAGAGTAGAATAAATAACTTATATGGGTAGTTATTGGTTTGGATTTATTGCTTGCAGATCAGGCTTTTGATGTTGTCTATTTAAAAATTGGTTTACTGGCATTATCTTGCCTTGTGTGGACACTCAGATGCTTTACAGAGCATTATTCATTCACTCCACACTCGGTGGTGGTAAGATACTGTTGTAGCCACAGCTGCCCTGGGGCAGACTGACAGAAGTGAGGCTGCCAATCTGCACCATCGACCCCTCCCACCACCACCATTTTCATACTAGACAATATGGGTGGAGTGCCTTGCCTTGCGACTGGTGCCCCACTGTGGCACCTGATATTCCCAGTGGTCTCCCATCTTCAGTACTAACCAGGCCCGGCCTTGCTGATCTGAGATCTGACGGGATCAGGCTTTGACAAGACGATATGGCCACATCTTAGTAGTAGCAATATATCGTGTTTCAAAAATCATCAGAGAAATTTGTTTTAAAAAGGTTTGTTTTATGGCATATTGCTTGACTAAAACTTAAATTGGTTGTCAAAATAAGCAGTGGGTTTGTAGAGCGGTTTATTGCACTCGTCGCTGTAGATTTAGTCTTTCCAGGTACTATTCATTACATAATATACGTCAGCTCTCCCTTTCCCCGAGAGATTCCAAAAGCACTGCTGAACAAAAAGAGGACAGGCCAACACAAATTCAGCTATTAATCAGAACACTCTCAGCGTGCACACAGATGACAGGGTATTTCGGATGGAACCTAATTCTCCTAATAGAGGGACTCAAAAGATATAATCTCCAGTGTACGCTTCCATTTCTCATCTATCCAGCACTTTTGACTATGTGGGCTTGGAAACAGTTAATCAGATTTTTGTAGATCAGAGTTAATGATTGTTTTAGTCTGCAGGATGCAAAATAATGAAATGAGGATTTTCTGCATCAAAGGAGATGGAGGACAATAACGAGTTATGGACCAAGCATTTATTTAAAGCTTAGTCACAACTGCCTGTACAACTAGCTACGAGCGGTCTACGGGCGAAAAATGGCTCAACCCGTATGGGGCACGCAAGTGGCCTACACGAAATAGCAAGCCCGTAGACCGCTCGGTGAACTCGTACGACGAAAATGTGCATGCATCTTTTTTTGTATGGGCATG
>CM057106.1:25530080-25575080 GCA_029959045.1 Taenioides sp. WSHXM2023 | reverse complement strand
CATTTGCCCCTCCCTCCTGCGTCGGCTCTGAGGAGTGGGTTACATCAATTGTAGACCTGCCCTTAGGGTCTCTCTTGAGTTCCCTTTTAACACCTTCATTAAACCAATAATTAGCTGTAATTGATTCACAATACACCTGATGCCTATTGAGTAGGGCATACAAGCCACACACAGCTGAACTTATTTACTTGGAATCTGTAAAGTTGGGAAAAACAATCAAAGGTTTTATGAAGCTTAAAACATATTGACTCTCATGCAGAAGTTTGGCTCAATCCTGTAAGCACTGGTCTGTCTACTTGACCAGCCAGTCCTATTTTGTGCTGAACAGGCTAGAACCAGACCTCAAACCTCCGTCCTAAATTGGGACGGTCCAACCACAGCCACTAATTTGCAGCACATTGTGTCTTAGATATGGAAGACAACTTCTTTCCAAAATGTTTTTTCATTCAGAACAAAAGATACACCTTTTTACCCGAAATAAATAAGAGGCATCAGGGGTCAGTTCTTTGTAAAGTTTTGTCAAAGCAAAACCAAGTTTTTGGCTAGACAGGTTAGTCTACAGAGCTGGTTGTATGCTCTGACTTTGCAAGTCTACAGACCAGGGCCTTCAGAATTGTGAAAGATCTCTGGATTGGGGCCTCTTAAAATAGCTTCCAGTTACTCTAATTTAAATCCATTTGAGATCTAAGATCAATAATCAGTTTAGTGCGTTTTAACTGAGAGATTTCCACCCAGTCCTCTGTCAGTAAATAGCATGTGGTTTAGAGCAGACAAAGACTTAATAAGAAGAAATTTGGACTATTTTGTTTTAACTGACACAGATTCAAAGTCTACCTTTAAATAAGAAAACATGTAATTGAAAATCATGATTCATCAATATTTGTTTTTTTTTATATATATTGCCTAGTCCTAGCTTTTAAACTTTGTGTCAATGACTACCTTTTGAAACCTTTTATAAATAAGAGTGATGGTGAGAGTGATTGTTTAGAACTAGAGCTGGGCAATATTGAAAACATAGAAGTCAAGTTGATGTCAGGCAAAGAGCAGGGTGTCAGGATCATGCACTGCATTTTTTTTTATTTTTATTTTGTGTTGATAGGACCAATAATTCCAGAGAAATTCACATTTAAAGTTTGGATTAAGATCGTACATTATATTTTGTACAATATATTTGCGCGTTACCGCTATCGGCAGAAACGTGCATTGTCTGTGCGCTAAATTAGATCTTAATTTTCACACACAAAATAGTCATTCTTTTTCCGTAAATTGGATGATAATGATAAGAACAGTGGAGAGAGGAGAAAAGGTGAGAAGCTGGATTAGGGAGAGAGGGGGAGTGGGGACAGATGCACACACAAAGGCAGACGGAAGAAGACACTGGTTTTAGTCAAGTTGTGCAGATTTAAGTGAAAACTTTCTCTTATTGCCACACAGTTGGCTGTAGACCTATCAATGCACGTGCCTTTTTATTGAGATTGACCACATTTTAGATTGCCACTTTAGATTTTTGTCATAGCCCTATAGTGGAAATGTAGTCCACATTTAGACCTGGTTTAGCCCTACATTAGGTCTGGTTTAGATCTGGTGGTACTCGGAAAGCCAAATCTTTTCTTTGGTGGTACTTGGTAGTTTGAGAGACAATGACATATTGCTATTTCAGATGACATCACACCATATTATAGGCCAATATTATTTAATACAGATGGGGGGCAGCTAAAATGAATATTGTTCAACTGCAGATTTTTGTTGTAATATAGCATGTTCTTGGGTCTAATCAGTAATAGAAATGATCAGGTTTGATATTTCATGGCAAAATACAATATAATTAATAGGGAAAAAATGGCGCTTGTCCTCCATCTGGAGGTATGACATCATTATATTCTAGAATCTGAAAACCACCAGTTTCATTATTGGCGTGTTATTCCTCTCCTCTCCTGACCCTTATCTTTTCCCTGCTTTGCTCTATGTCTCGTCTGGTCTAGTTTTCCTGGAGTGACTCTCTCCGCTTTTCTCTCCATAACCAAATTAATTATGGATTTGATAAATTGGTCTCTGAACACTATTGACACCACTTTTCAAGCAGGATCGGGCGAACCTGCGTGCCCTGCGGGAACCTACGCTGCCGGATACACAATTGGGTGTCTGTCAGCGCTTTCCGTAGAGGACATAGAGGATTTATACTTATTCGGAACCATGATTACAGGACTTTTGCTGGCGTGGCCCTGTCTTCTAAGAAAAATCGGAGTACCGAGGTAGCTGTTCAAAGCCCCACTTGGCTGCCCGGATTGATTGAAACGATGGGCAAAGCTGCCAATACTTAAACTGTGATTTTGAGCCGTATGGACGGAACTTTGGCTCTAACAACATGGTTAACATCTCGGAGACGTTTGGATGCTTTGCATAGAGGGATGGGATGACCTTGAGACCAATGGACAAGAGAGCAGTGTTGTGGAAATTTGATGCAGCTGCCCGCTCTAAAACCAAAACAACCCAATCTTATCTTTTGGCCTCCCCAAGCCAGCATCGGTCACGACCAAGGCCGGGCTGGTGTCAAATCGCCCAGAGATTACAGCGGAGGGAGCCTGGCCCCTCCCCAACCCCTCGCAGCTTCGTACCCCCGACCGGGTGGGCGGGTCCGTTGTATAAGCGCCGTCAGTGGATGCAGGATCCAGATGTCTGCTTGCCTACGTTGGACTTCCTCCACACCCCTCCCCTCCCCTGTTGTTAGTCCTGTGGAATGTTTTATACTGTGTTTTGACTATGTTGCTAACACTCGGAGGTGTTTTTATTTTGTGCACTCACTCCATACGATGCCCCGGTAGGAGCATGGTCTGGGGGCGGTTCTCTTTTTTTTCCTCCTCCCACTGTCCTCATGTGATGCTGTTTATTTCTACTGGAATTTCCCCACTGTGGGACTAATAAAGGCTCATCTCATCTCATCTCATCTCATCTCATCTCATCTGGAACTGATTACATTTAAACTTGGCCAAAATGATGATGTTATTGGTCATTATTACATTGTCAGTTGCTACACACCCAATAAAGCTTTCATCTCCTGGACATCCACACATTCAAGTAGATGACCATTATTTGACATGATTTTATGAACATTCTTCAACCATATTTTATGACATCATCAAAGTGTAGAATGTGGAGAAAAATTATTTAAATAGGTAGGTAGATGATAGTTTCAAAAACTGCTCAGTGTATGAGCCACAATGCCACAAGAACAGTCAGTCACTCCATTGCCACTCTTGCTGGATGATATAAATGGGTATGTTTATGATGTAATTTTTCTCTTATAATACGTTGTTATAATACTTTTTAAATACTTTAAAGCTTTTACATTTTACAGTTACACTAAATGGCAACACTTAGGCCCAATCCCAATTCTCCCCCTTAGCCCTCTGTCTTTGTCTTAGCCCTACCCCTTAGCCCTACCCCTCTGTCTTTAAACAGAGGGGTAAGGCAAAGGGGTGTGTTTTAAACCCTTAGAAATGGGACACCCTTTTGCAGTCGCAACAATATGACATTATTTTTAAAGTTTTGAAGTATTGTGCTCCTTTTGAGTTTGTTTTAAATGAACTTTGCAAAAAGTCAAATGTTTTTTTTATTTTTTTATTTTTTTAAAATGACTATACTCTGTACAACATATGTAAATCAAATTTTAATCAACTGTAACACAAAATTAAAATGCTGCAGAGGTGGACGGAGATGCAGAGGATGCCTGGTACACACAAAAAAGAAAACAAAATTAATACATAGTCATAAACATATATAGTTGTTGTGATGCTGTTTATTTCTACTGGAATTTCCCCACTGTGGGACTAATAAAGGCTCATCTCATCTCATCTCATCTCATCTCATCTGGAACTGATTACATTTAAACTTGGCCAAAATGATGATGTTATTGGTCATTATTACATTGTCAGTTGCTACACACCCAATAAAGCTTTCATCTCCTGGACATCCACACATTCAAGTAGATGACCATTATTTGACATGATTTTATGAACATTCTTCAACCATATTTTATGACATCATCAAAGTGTAGAATGTGGAGAAAAATTATTTAAATAGGTAGGTAGATGATAGTTTCAAAAACTGCTCAGTGTATGAGCCACAATGCCACAAGAACAGTCAGTCACTCCATTGCCACTCTTGCTGGATGATATAAATGGGTATGTTTATGATGTAATTTTTCTCTTATAATACGTTGTTATAATACTTTTTAAATACTTTAAAGCTTTTACATTTTACAGTTACACTAAATGGCAACACTTAGGCCCAATCCCAATTCTCCCCCTTAGCCCTCTGTCTTTGTCTTAGCCCTACCCCTTAGCCCTACCCCTCTGTCTTTAAACAGAGGGGTAAGGCAAAGGGGTGTGTTTTAAACCCTTAGAAATGGGACACCCTTTTGCAGTCGCAACAATATGACATTATTTTTAAAGTTTTGAAGTATTGTGCTCCTTTTGAGTTTGTTTTAAATGAACTTTGCAAAAAGTCAAATGTTTTTTTTATTTTTTTATTTTTTTAAAATGACTATACTCTGTACAACATATGTAAATCAAATTTTAATCAACTGTAACACAAAATTAAAATGCTGCAGAGGTGGACGGAGATGCAGAGGATGCCTGGTACACACAAAAAAGAAAACAAAATTAATACATAGTCATAAACATATATAGTTGTTCTGGTACCTACAAATATTATAGAATGTAATATACCTTATATTTTATTTTCAAATTCTCCCACTTTTTTGAAGCTTGTTGGGCTGACACAACTCCAACAAGTCCAGCCTCCTACAAGAAATACAAATGTGATTAATAACATGTCATTAAATAGGGGATAATTTACAAGGCGAAACGAAATAATAATATTTTAGGCGATGCATGTTCGTAATACTTTACACATTCTACCGTAACGTGTGTATAGTTCTAAAAGCGCATGAGACGAGTTACGCGGCGAAATACAGCGATATATTTTACACATTCTAGTCTAACATATATGCGGATATAGTTCTTTTAGGCCATGCATGTTCGTAATACTTTACACATTCTACCGTAACAAGCGTATAGTTCTAACCGGGCATGTTACGATAAGCCGTATATGTCAGAAAGCGTAAATGCAGGCGCCATGAGTATACCTACAACTTTTCAAAAGTTACTAGTTTTATACAACTTTTTATGAGGTTCTTGAGTGCAAATACTCACATTTGTCCAATTTCTTCCCGATTGCTCGACACTTCCCGATTTCCATGTTGCTTTTTGCTCCGACTTGCGTTAAGCCACGCCTATCCCCTTTGCGCAAAGTGTGCATCTGAAAACGCTTTGCGCAGAGGGGTATCATAGCCCTTCCCCTTAGCCCTCGCACTTACAGAAAAGAGTATTGGGACACCCCTCTGTCTCTCGTGAACGCGCACAACAGAGGGGTAGGGCTAAGACAGAGGGCTAAGGGGTAGAATTGAGACGCAGCCTTAATCCCTTTATTATGAGTGCAGTCTGTAAGTAACACAGAGCAATCTTTCAGCTCCAGTGGATTTTTATTTTATTTATTTAACCTTTATTTTACCAGGCAAAACATTAAGAACAAATTCTTATTTACAATGTTGGCCTGGGCCAGAGGCAGCCAGGGGAAGGGGAAGGGGAGTTAAAACAATTAAATATTAAACATCATTCATTAGTAAAACAACATTTACATCAGTCTCTAAAAATCTCCTTTAGTTTCATTAGTAGAACATATACACACATCTTTAAAAATGACCTTCAGTTTACATTTAAAA
Organism: Taenioides sp. WSHXM2023; assembly: GCA_029959045.1. NCBI lineage: Eukaryota > Metazoa > Chordata > Actinopteri > Gobiiformes > Gobiidae > Taenioides > Taenioides sp. WSHXM2023. Next base: position 25,569,298 of record CM057106.1, on the reverse strand, counting down.
GCAGAAAGAGAAATGAAAGAGTCCAGTTTAAGTGAGCTTTGAGCCAAATTCCAATCATTAGCAGCGCTGCATCGAAAAGACTTGAGGCCGAGAGAGGACCTGGATTTAGGAACTTTCAGTTTGATGAGCTGTGAGGACTGAGTGTTATATCTGGAGGGAGACTCCTGTTGGAGCAGCTGACTTAGATAGGCAGGTGTGAGCTCTAGCATGGTTTTATAGATAAACATGAGCCAGTGCATATTTCGACGGGACTGTAGTGAGGGCCAGTTCACCTGGGAGTACAGCAGACAGTGGTGTGTCCTAAAGGGAGCATTTGTAACAAAACGAATCGCAGAATGATAAATGGTATCTAATTTTGCAAGGTTACTTTTGGAAGCATGGCGATAAATGATGTCACCATAGTCAAATTGTGGAAGAATGCACATCTCAACAAAGGCACGTTTAGCTGGGATTGTAAAACAGGAGCGGTTTCTGTACAGAAAACCCAATTTAGCCTTAACCCTTGACTGTAAAACAGCGATGTGATGATGGAAAGCCAACGTACTCTCGAGCCAAATTCCCAGGTATTTATATTCTGTAACCTGCTCAAGGGTGGTTCCATCAGCTGTGCTAAAACAAAGATTGCGAGAATTAGCAGTTTTGTTGCGACTAAACCAAATTGTCCTTGTTTTTTTAGCATTTAGTGTTAAGTCCAGTTGTGAAAAGGCTTTCTCTACGTTAAGAAAACTTTCTTGTAAATTTTGATTGACTATTTCAGGGCTAGGGCCAGATGAATATAAAATTGTATCATCTGCATACAGGTGAACAGCTCCTTTGCTAACAGACAATGGGATATCATTAATATAAATGGAGAAGAGAGTTGGTCCAAGGACTGACCCCTGAGGGACTACCCTGGAAATGCAGAGAGGTTGAGGAAGCTGAGAGCCAATGATCACCTGTTGTACTCGGTCTACTAGGAAATTTGAGAACCATGCCAGAGACTGACTGGAAACCCCAACACGGCTAAGTTTTTCCTGTAAAATATGGTGGTTAACTGAATCAAAAGCTTTTGCTAAGTCAATAAAAATTGCTGCGCAAAATTGTTTGGAGTCAAGTGCAGAAGTGACATCATCAAGGACTTTTAAAACAGCTGTGATACAACCATGACCTGAACGAAAACCAGACTGTGCATGAGTCAGAATGTTAGAATTCTCAATATAACTTATCAGTTGTTGATTAACAAGTTTTTCCATAATTTTAGATGCACATGGTAATATAGAGATTGGCCTGTAATTGTTCAGGTCAGATCGATCACCACTTTTAAAAAGTGGGTGAACCAATGCAGATTTCCACTCTGTAGGTATTTCACCAGTTTGGATAGACAAATTAAAAATGCTAGTGAGCGGAGCTGCAATAATAGGGGTGGCTGTTTTAAAAAAGAATGGTGCAAGTCCATCTATTCCAGCTGGCTTTTTTGAATCTAGAGCTAACAGCTCATGTTTAACTTCTTTTAAAGTGAGTAGTTTAAAGGAAAGTTTTTGAGATCCAGCAGGAGGTTTACACTTGGGGGAGGCATCAGAGCTTATGTTTGCATCAAAAGGTTTTAACTTTGTAAAGTGATGGTTAAATAAATTCGCCATATTGAGTTTATCTGTAACCACAATATTATCTGATGTAATCGACACAGGTGTACCAACTGATTTATTCTCCAACTGCTTTACTGTTTTCCAAAATAAATGTGAGTTTGAGGTGTCTGTTAATTTCTCTTTAAAATGGCTTGTCTTTGCCAGGTGGATTGCTTGTGTGGCCTTGTTACGAATTTGACGAAATACTAGTCTGTCTTTTTCTAAGCCTGATTTTTTGGCTTTGCGCCAGGCAGCATTTTTTCCCCTGAGCAGTAAAGCCAAATGGGGCATGCTTATTGATAATTGTACTGAAATTATTTTTGAAAGCGGTCCATGCTTCATGAACTGTTGGGATAAGGGCTATTCTTTCCCAACATATTTCTGATAGATCATGTAAAAAAGCTTGAGTATTAAAATTCTTTAGAACACGCCTCTGACTAACAAGCCCTGGCCATTTGATACAGTGACCCTTACGGATACAAGCAATGAAACAGTGATCACTAATGTCACTGCAAAGGTACCAGAAGTATACATGTGGGGAGAGTTGGTAAGAATTACATCAATTAATGTTGCTTTATCTGGATTTTTAGAGTCATAGCGAGTTGGCTGAGAAATAATTTGTGTGAGGTTTAATGAGTCAAACTGTAAAACAACATTTTCGGGTGGTTTTAGCATGTCCCAGTTCAGATCACCTAGAAGAATCAGCTCAGATCGAGCAAAAGGGACTAAGGCATTACTTAGTGCTGTCAGTGCAGACGAGGGTGCAGAGGGAGGCCGGTAGCATCCACTTACGTTTAAAGAGAAATTGTTAAACTTCACATTCAGTACTAGTAAATCAAACTGTTTAGGAATAGACTTAGCTAGAAGAATGGTACACTGAAAATGATTTTTTACAAAAATGCAGACCCCACCACCTCTAGTTGTTCTGTCTTGTCTAAAAAGTAAATACTCAGGCATGTTTATCCTCTATCCTCCACCGAATTACGCAGCCAGGTCTCTGATATTACAACAAATTCTGGTTTTGTGCTTTCCACCCAGGTTCTAAGTTGGTCCATCTTTGGCAAAATGCTTCTAGCATTTACATGGAGAAAGCCCATGCCTTTGCGAGTGCAAAAATCAGAGAAATCCAAATCAGTATTATTTGTGATAGTATTTTGAGGGCCTGGATGAACATGTATATTCCCAGATATCAGAAGCAGTAGCAAAATAAGATTCCTACTGATACGGTTTAACAGTTTGGAATTTCTCACTGATTTAGACTTTTGAAACTCTACATATAAGAACAACACAACATTGAACAGTTGTTTTGTAATGAGTAAACGGAGTGAACATGAAATTCTGCCATTTTTGTCACTTCCAAACCCTTAGTCACAAAGAAACTGTCTGCATCCCTCTGGTGACGGTGAACATTGAATAGTGGCGACAACTCAAGTTCAGTGTTAAAAGTTTGAAACCCACATAACACTGAATGAGCAATGAAAATTAACACAGCAAAAGATAGTATTTTAGCTTGATTCATATTTGGGCTGTGTATATAGCATGGAGACATTACTGCAGCAAAGCCAGTAGACAAAGCGGTTAAGCTGAGCACAGTTAATCCAGCACAAAGCAGTTAGTTCAGCATGGCAAAGTAGCAGTTAGATTAGCAAGCAGCAGAAGCAGCAGTAGCACAGCCTCCTCCCTCTTCACACACCTGCACCAGTAGTGATGTTAGCCTCAGCAGTAGCACAGCCTCCTCCCTCTTCACACACCTGTAGCAGTAGTGATGTTAGCCTCAGCAGTAGCACAGCCTCCTCCCTCTTCACACACCTCCAGCGGTGTGGCGGAGCTGTCATGTATTTAAGAATGTATGTATTATGGAGTAATGTGCACAATATGGATGTTTCTCCTTTCTCTCTTTCCCTTTGGCCCTCTCTCCTTTCTTTCTACCTTTAGCCCTCCTCCTAGTTGGATTTCCTGTGGCTGAACTTGTTTGAATGAATGTGTGAATGAAGTGGTGTTACTGTAATTTGAGGCCTCTCACAATAATTACAATATCGATTTATTATCGATAAACGAGTTTAACTAAACCAACTGAACGTACTTGTGTAAGTAAGTCATTCCAGTTGGTTTAGTTGAACTCGTTGATAATATCTCATTCCTGGATTAAAGATTGAGCAAGGATTTTTCATGGCTGATGCCAATCCCGATTGTTTAGAGTCCAGAGAAACCAATGGATAAGTTCTTCTATTTTTGGCAGTTATGTGGGGCCAATTTTTATTATTTTCCCCAAATTATGTCATTTAAATTTACTATAGACTTCCCCCAAATCCTGGTTTACTGCAAACCTTTAAAAAAGCAGTGTACATTTTGTGCAATTTTCTGTGTTCAAGTGTTCAAATAAGGCTTTGTGTGTACTCTTTATGGGCTCGACACATGGGAGGCGACAAACGACAGCGAAAAGCGAAACTTGTCGCCTCCAAGGTGAAGCCCCACACATGGGCCGCGACAGACGGCAGCGATGGGCGGCAGCGACATGCTCTGCAGCGCGCATCGCTTATCTCCCAGAAATTTGATTGGCTATTAAATTGGAGGGAATTTCGGTATCATACAGCATTTAGTGACAGAAAATAATGAGGAGTCAAAGGATTTTACTTGAATTGATGGAAATATTACTGCTGACTTTACTTTACAAAAGAAAAAAACGACCCTGGGTTCATCCTATTTTACAAACAAGAAGCCAAGCGGCTGCCTTTTTATGTATATCCCAATATTCATTGAGGGATGTATCATATAGGACGGGAAAATCAGACACTGCTAATATGAGCTGCTCTTCCATGTTTACAGTCTGCAGTGGGGACAGTGGAGCATTCGCGCATCTCATTGGCCGATCAAATAAACCGCCGCTGATTGGTTGTGGTGCCAGGCGACAGCGACGAAAGTTGAACTTTTCTCTACTTTCTGGTGTCGCGTCGCCGGCGTACGTGTGCACGTCTACGTGAACGAGCGCGAAATTTCTCATGCACGAATGTCGCGTGTCGCCCATTGGGAGGGGGGAAGGCGATTTTCGCCTTATCGCAGTTGTTCCATTGGAAAAGAATTGAGAGCGAGCGACATCGCCTCCCGTGTGTCGAGCCCATTAGGCAGCAGGTTGGCCAAAACCAAATATCGGACTGTGCCTCAGGTTTAAAGCTGATTGCCGATATTTGAATAATGTGTAATATCGGCCTGATATATACACTGCTGGCCAAAAGTATTGGCACCCCTGCAATTCTGTCAGATAATGCTCAAGTGTTCCCAGAAAATGATTGCAATTACAAATGCTTTGGTAGTAATATCTTCATTTATTTTGCTTGCAATGAAAAAACACAAAAGAGAATGAAAAAATTTTTTAATCAATTATCATTTTACACAAAACTCCAAAAATGGGCCGGACAAAAGTATTGGCACCCTTTGAAAAATCATGTGATGCTTCTCTAATTTGTGTAATTAACAGCACCTGTTACTTACCTGTGGCACATAACAGGTGGTGGCAATAACTAAATCACACTTGCAGCCAGTTAAAATGGATTAAAGTTGACTCAACCTCTGTCCTGTGTCCTTGTGTGTACCACATTGAGCATGGAGAAAAGAAAGAAGACCAAAGAACTGTCTGAGGACTTGAGAAGCAAAATTGTGAGGAAGCATGGGCAATCCCAAGGCTACAAGTCCATCTCCAAAGACCTGAATGTTCCTGTGTCTACCGTGCGCAGTGTCATCAATAAGTTTAAAGCCCATGGCACTGTGGCTAACCTCCCTAGATGTGGACGGAAAAGAAAAATGAACGAGAGATTTCAACGAAAGATTGTGCGGATGGTGGATAAAGAACCTCGACTAACATCCAAACAATTACAAGCTGTCCTGCAGTCCGAGGGTACAACAGTGTCAACTCGTACTATCCGTCGGCGTCTGAATGAAAAGGGACTCTATGGTAGGATACCCAGGAAGACCCCACTTCTGACCCAGAGACATAAAAAAGCCAGGCTGGCGTTTGCCAAAACTTACCTGAGAAAGCCAAAAACGTTTTGGAAGAATGTTCTCTGGTCAGATGAGACAAAAGTAGAGCTTTTTGGGAAAAGGCATCAACATAGAGTTTACAGGAAAAAAAACGAGGCCTTCAAAGAAAAGAACACGGTCCCCACAGTCAAACATGGCGGAGGTTCCCTGATGTTTTGGGGTTGCTTTGCTGCCTCTGGCACTGGACTGCTTGACCGTGTGCATGGCATTATGAAGTCTGAAGACTACCAACAAATTTTGCAGCGTAATGTAGGGCCCAGTGTGAGAAAGCTGGGTCTCCCTCAGAGGTCATGGGTCTTCCAGCAGGACAATGACCCAAAACACACCTCAAAAAGCACTAGAAAATGGTTTGAGAGAAAGCACTGGAGACTTCTAAAGTGACCAGCAATGAGTCCAGACCTGAATCCCATAGAACACCTGTGGAGAGATCTGAAAATGGCAGTTTGGAGAAGGCACCCTTCAAATCTCAGGGACCTGGAGCAGTTTGCCAAAGAAGAATGGTCTAAAATTCCAGCAGAGCATTGTAAGAAACTCATTGATGGATACCGGAAGCGGTTGTTCGCAGTTATTTTGTCTAAAGGTTGTGCTACCAAGTATTAGGCTGAGGGTGCCAATACTTTTGTCCGGCCCATTTTTGGAGTTTTGTGTAAAATGATAATTGATTTAATTTTTTTTTCATTCTCTTTTGTGTTTTTTCATTGCAAGCAAAATAAATGAAGATATTACTACCAAAGCATTTGTAATTGCAATCATTTTCTGGGAAAAATTGAGCATTATCTGACAGAATTGCAGGGGTGCCAATACTTTTGGCCAGCAGTGTATCGGCCAACCAATCTCTATCCTGGGTATCTCAAAATGTGCATCAGTTAACAATATTAAGTTATCGTTCAATATATGAAAGCTGGAACAGTAATATTTGGTGCTCATTCTGCTATTTATTTATGGCAGCTCATAGCTTTTAATTATGCAGTATATTTAAAAATTGGTTTACTGGGATTATCCTGCTTTATGTCAGTGTTGTAAAGTAGTTTCAGTATTATTGTTTATCGCTATATTTCTCCGCAGCAATATATTGTGTTTCAAAATTTTAAATCGTGATAGACCTATGACCTTGAGCACTATCAGCTAGATTGAAAATGAGACATTTACTTCTTCTCTAACTTGGTTTAATCTGAGAAACATGTGTTCCAGTGCCAGCTGGCACAGGCAGAAGGGGGAGGAGCTTAGAACATGCAGCAGTGAGGGAGAGGGGTGGAGTAGATAGAGAATATATAGAAGCAGATTCAGCAAGTCGAAAGGCTATGGTCATGAGCTCTGGTTAATGACCGAAGATGTATACAGTGTATGATATACACATACTCACAGCTGTGGCCCCTCACATACACCCACCCACACACACAGTGAGCACTCTAAGGGAAGTAGAGAGTCAGTCAGATAAAAGGCTGCTTCCTCTGTGTGGTTCTCCTTTTCACTTTCTCTTTCATGGCTGGTAGCTGCAGGTTGTAGCCTGGTGTCTGTAGCCTGGTGTCTGTAGCCTGGTGGCTCTAGGCTGTTGGCGCTAGGCTGGTGGCGCAAGGCTGCTGGCTGTAGGCTGGTAGCTGTAGGCTGGTGGCTGTAGGCTGGTAGCTGTAGGCTGGTGGCTGTAGGCTGGTGGCTGTGCTGTGACATTATCAGCCAGTGCACGTGGCTCATGCTTCTCAAACATGTCCTGTGCTGCAGTTATCTCTGTCATAAAAGTGAAATCAATGACTTTCTTCTGTATACAAACTGGTTCAAGTTGTGAATTAAAAAAGAAGTGTTTACTTTTCCACCTTTACCAAGAAATGTTTGCAGTAACAATGAAGAACATAATGTTCTTGTAGTGTTTGCCTTTTTGTTTTTGTCTGCACTGATTCTAAAGGTTCTCTTGTCTACACACATCTGAGACCATCATCACACATTTCATAATAATTATTTCAGTCATTAATCTCATTTGTTCTAGCCGTGTAAAGTAGTGTCACAATGATTTCAAATTATTTTTCAGTACTTGCTTTTTTTTTTTTAAATGCTTTTTTAATGTAATTTTCAACACAAAATACAAATCAATGCTTCAGAGCAAAATTATGGTTGTATGTAGGATAGCCATTTTTATTAGTAATTATGTTGTGTATTGCAGTGTGTTAGTGCCAATGCTAAATTACTAGACACACCTGGACGTCTTGTAACCTCACCATCTCCAGATGCACCTATTTGGTTCTTTGACCTGCTGTAGACCGGGAGTGGTCTGACAGGTTTTGTGCAGGGCGCTGTCTGCCCTGTGCCCTTTGCAGCCATAGCAAACTGCAGCTAGGGTTTCTCCAGCGGCGTCATTGTGTGCCATTTGATCGTCCACAGACTGGTCACTGGTGGAGCTGCTTTAAGCACATTCACTGCATATGGGACGGGAAAAGGAGTGGGCCTCCTCTGATTGTTTCTATGGCCATTACAGTACTGTAATCATCAGAGAAACAAAAGAGATTAAATAGCTGAAAGGGCAGAGGAGGGGGGTTGGAGATCGGAACATTGCATCGTGTGTTTGGGCCAAACAATGAACTGATCTGACTATGGATGTGTGCCTCCTGTTGACCTTCTTCTGACCCCGTTGTTCAGGTTAAATGTTAAAATAATGCCACTTGTACAATGGCAGACTGTAGAACATGGGGCTGAGCTATTCTGATATAAACGCAGAGTATATGCCATTTGTCCTTCATGGATCCAAGCTGTCTATAGTATAGGTATAGTAATAGGTATAGTTAGCTTATTAGTTAGTTAACTTCAATATAAGCTTATGTATTAATCTCAACATACAGAGTAGGTCATACTTTATAGTACTGCAAATGAAAAAAAAAAGTGTTATTCAACTGTCTCTTCAACTGTGCTCTGCACACTGAAGATGCATAACAAAATCAAATGATGATCTTTTCACAGTCACAATTTGCAGTGACTTAAAAGCTTTTGCACAATAATATTTTTGTTTCTCACTGGGTATCATTTTTTTGTACAGTTTTAATAATGAACTTAAAAAGCAATATGATTTATTTGTATTGAGAAGTTAATTTTAAGAGCTGAAGTGTAATACTTTATCAGATAAATATAAGTAGTGTACTAAATGTAGCATGTAGGGTTCGAGGTGCTTGAACTACGCTTTACTGGTATCGATGGTTCCTTGCCCGGTGTGACTGTCAAAAATCACTCTCTCAGTCCCGCTCAACACAGATTCAGATGATACCATGCAATCATATTTGTTTATTTCAGTGAAATTAAGCATCTCATATAGCATTTAGTGCTTCACTCAATAATTCTGCAGAAATCCACACTGTTTTCCAGTCCATTTTTTCTTTCATTGTGCAATTAAGTATTATGCAGCCATATTTGTTTTTATACAGACTGAGCTTGCACTTTGTCAATCATGCCCATCTAAACTCAGGGAGATTCACTGGTGACCAGACATCTTTGTAAAGTAATGGAGAAGTGTGTAAGTGTGTATCAATCTTAGACAAGATTATTATTTACAAAAAAATGCAGAATCAACTCAGGACATGAGTTCCAAAGCCTAAATCTCATCCTCACAAATATTCAGTTCCTTAACTGAGTTAGGGTTCCATGCAGCACATCAGTGTGCAAAATGCATTTGACCCCTGCCTGATTTTATGATATAACTTACAACAGCCAATCAGAGCAGTCAAACAGGGCCAGGGTCTTAAATTCCAGAAATAGTGCAGAGGACTACATAGTCCTCGGGGGACTTCTTTTCTGTTTTAGACTAAAGCAAAAACAGTTTATTTCAGTTAAATGAACTGATCCATTTAGACATTTAGACAGATTAACAGAAAAAATTAACTGCCCCATTGTTCAGTTATCACTTCATCCTATACATTTGCCCTCTTCAACATCTTTTCACATGCAGCACTGTCCATCATCCTCTCCCTCCTCACTTGCAGTGTAGTAGTGTTCGGTTACTTCCACATTTTCAAAATTAGCCAGACAAATGTCACCAGTCAGATGTCTTAGACTTTTTTTTAGGCCAGAAGGGGCTGCCGTGGTCCTGGAGCCGATGGGCAGAGAGGGCCAAAGGAGGTTGCCATGGTTGTGATGTGAGGAGCGAGTAAGAGCTTTGTCACTGCTGTGGCTAAACACTGCAGAGTGAGCGAGCAGGAGGAGTATGTGAGGAATGCACTGTGGAGACGACACATGTGCGGGCAGCCTGCAAACTGACATGCTAGCACATCACATGCTAGCGGAGTCTCACCCAGAGCTCCTCAGACATTCTGTTTAAATCATTATTGAGTCAAAATCACAATTTGTATGGCCAAACCCCAAAGATTGCATTTATTTAGGTAATAAAAAAATCATGCCAAGAACACATTGTCCTGTCCCCCCATGGGGCCTTGTAGCTTAGAACTGTTCTGAAACACAAGGCATTCATTTAGTTCAGATTTCTTAATGCTACTTTACAGCGGGTAGGATTATGGGCTCATTGAAACTTATTGCAACCATAAATATTGTCGTTGAATTTCAAAAATTCAAAATGGCCTAACTCCGTTGGCCGATGTTTGGACAAGTCTGGGCCTGCGTTTTGGCCTTTGTACAGTTTTATGTTGTGAAAGTTCCAGTGAGAAAATGTTAGCTGTCACATTTACTCCCAGCTGCCTATCTGCCCAAGTCTCATTACTCTGGTCTCCACGGAGTCTCCATGGCATTGTCCAGCTCCCCATTGACCAATCACAGGCTGTTTTAAAAACGTACTTTTGATCTGATTAGTCCACAGTCTAGCTAGCTAGCATGTTGTAAGGAATGAGGAAGCCATTGCTGATACTGGGAGAGAAAAGAAGAAAAAAGCATGCACTGCACAACATGTTGATCTGGTTTAAGTGAAATTAATTCAGAATTCTCCTTGATTTTTAATGACCCTAATTTGATGATATTTATGAAGATAATATGGCTCAAATCAGAAACTAAATCTGCAAACACTGTAAGTGTTATTTTTAGTCCGTTGGCATACAGGTACATTTGAAACAAGAAGCATTATCCTCATATGGCATGATATGACAGTATGAAAAAAACCCAAAAAACTGCTATTTTTTCTTAAACTGCGATGAATGAATGAATGATTCTGCAGTGTTGGGTAGTAATTTAGGAAAACAAAAGTCCACTGTTTTCTGATGAACTGTAGCTGCCATGAACATGGCCCAGCAGCACAGCGCCTCATTCTGAGGTTTTACGGGACTATACCGTAAAGGAGAAGGTGGAAGTCAGTGCCACTGCAGACCCAGTGTTTGTCAGATTCTCTTGTTGCTCTTTGTATTTCGATTGGCTTGACCCTGTTGTCTTCTCACATAACATCACCACAACAACGTTGTTAATCAAATCTCTTCACAGACAGACTTTTTACATGGAAAACATAAATAGGCATGCTAATACCTTAAATTTTACCATGGAAAAACATTTGGGCACACCAGTTATAGACAACTTGAACATAACTATTGTTAAAACTACTTTTTCATGTCTACAAACCACAATTTAGATATGATTCAGGTCGACCCATCTCTAGTCATGACAACACTTTGTTACTGAAACATTCGGAAATGTATTGAAACAAGTTAGTTGACAACAACAGTGATAGCAAAGTAAATGAATCTAAACTAGACAATGTAATGGATATTCTGATTTCAAGTACTTTCTGCAGATTCTTGTTCTGGGAGAAGAGGAAGTTCAGCCTAAACATTGCATTGAACAGTTTTTTCATAAGCTGGAGATAAAGTCCAAGGCAGCATCAAGGGAATACAAGCTACGCTAAACACATATTTACGGTGGACCTCTGCTGTGTTTATGGCTACTTTATGACTGTCCATGTCCCCCATCAGAGGTATCTTAAACCACTGGCCACTGGCTTCATAGTGCCACCTTGTGTTGTCTTGCCTGTCTTTCCATGTTGTAAAATGTGTTTTTTCATAAAAGACTTTCCAATAGGCCATTGGTGATTAATATTTTGCTTAAGATGATATCATGATAAACAAACATTTAACTATGTACTTTATGGCACTGACATTCTAATCCTGAAGTAGGATGATCCCAGTAGACCTGTACCCATGGGTTGGGTGCACATGTTAAATATTGGGTTCAGAAATATGTGTTCTTTTTAAAGACAATACAGTAGTAGGTAAACCATCTTCAGAACTTCAGAACTTCACAACAGTCAGTAAAAAGAACCCAAGAAGTAAATTTACATAAGAAGACAAAATTAAAGTTTTTGGATTACCACAAATATGTGGATGTTAAAGCGGACCTATTATGCAGCATCGGCTTTTCAGAGCTTTTAACCATGTCATAGTTGTTTCCCTTTCTCATTGACCCTTTGAAGTTATTTGGAGTTATTTGTGCATGTTGCAGTAAACTTTAATTGTAAATTTTCAGGACGCCATATTGCCTATCAACTCCTGTTTTCACCACCACCAGTACACGCCCACTGCTCTGTATTTACTTCTTTCTCCAGTTTTATTTTCTTAATCAGTGATACGCATAGGATTTGGCAGCGTCACATAGTAATTTTGGTACAGTTTTTTAAAAAAAGCTCTGCTCTAGCGTGATGTGCAGCTATCCATCATCCCAACAGCTGCATGGCGTTCTGTTGCGATGATGTACGGCAATGTCATCTCCCATTCAGCACCACTTTTCTAATGCAGGGTCTGCTGATTTGTTTCTTTTATTAAGTTGTTTTAGATTAATATTGCAAATTAAAATGGGCAAATTATAATATAACATGATGTACAAGTGCCCTAGATAAAACTATATAGCAGATACAAGCAGATTATGTCTTTAAAATTATTACTGTGACAGGCCTTTTGTGATGGCTGTTACGTTATGGACAAAATCATCATTCAATCAGCAAGATGAATACTCATGATATTTGTTCACTACCCACGAAGTTTGTTCTGTCAAAGGTCACAGACAATAGACTCACTACTAGATGTCGGTAGTAGTACTCATAATTACTCCTAATTACATTTACTCTTTTTGTAACTTTTTAATACAATTGTACATTGTGCTATGGTTTTCTGACACCACTTGAAGTAGGGCTGAACGATTTTAAGAAAAAATGTAATTGCGATTTTTCTGGCAAAAATTGCGATTTCGATTTTATCCACGATTTTTTTCAGCGCACATGAACATTCATAAGCATCAGAGAAACTTACATCATACCATTCAAACACTAAATTCCATAACTGTAATGCAAGAATGAAAACGCATGTGGCTCTTTCATCGTTCTGTCGTGGCTCCCTGTGATTTTGGAAAATAATAATGAGTATTTAATTACATTGGATTTTTATTTTAGTTTGTTCGTTTTTAAATGTGAATCTAAAATTGTAGATAATGGTAATCTTGTAACATTTAAATAAACGTTTTTAATATTTTTGTCGCTCAAAACATGCGTCAAAGCCGAGACTGGTACACAATGTACACGCGATAAAATGATGACAGAACACAGAAGCAGACGCATTTTTGGTTCTGTGGGTGGATAATTTAAGTTTGGCTTTTTATTTCCTACGAGGAGGACTCAAATAATAATGTGTTGAATGCAGCTTTGCGCATATTTGTTTACGTTATACAGAAGCGAAACTTAAAACCACATGGCTAATTTGCATAAACTAGAAACTCTGAAAAATGCGGTCAGCTTCTGTCGGACTAAAGGGCAGGACTCAGTGGAATATGCGTGTTCTTTCTGTGACTGAGGGATGTTCTGCCTATGGTGAGTCTGTTCTGCGCTTCTATCGCGTTGGAGATGGTTCATGTTAAACTTTTCAGAGATTATACGTGTGCAGGTCGTACGTGTGCAGCGCAGTTCTTTATTTCACTCATGCACTTTATTTATGTTGCTACTGTTGTGATGAAAAGACTGAAAGGTGTAAATAATTCTCTTAAGACTCGCGTTAAGAGTTGCCGACCTCTGCACTAGACGTTTCACTGGACTTTCTCGCCGTGCACTCGTCATGCAAATGCGCGTATGGCGGTATAAATTGGTCGTGTTTCCACTGGATGTGGCAACTTTAGCACGACATGTTTTGCACAGCACCTGTTTCTGATGTTCGTCTGCAGCCTCAAACCCGAAATACTGAAAAATGACCGACGTGCTGTTTTTCTTTGGGTTCAAAACCCCAGACTCCAATTCTGGTCCCGCTAAAGCCATTTCTGAAATTGATGACCAGCTACACTGATTGGAGTCGAGAACACGTGATTTGTGCTGCCGCTTCTGATTGGTGAGCTCAGCAGCGTGGCAGGGAGGCGACGTACGTGTGTGAAATAGTTGACGAAACAAAACCCGGGTCAGTTAGGAACGCTGCAAAAAACCGTGGCTTTAACGATCCCAAAATCGTGTTGTCTGAGATCGCGATTTTCGGTCTAAAACGATAGATCGTTCAGCCCTAACTTGAAGATTATATAGTGTTACAGTTTAATAGTACTCTTACTTGAGTAAAGGTTTTGGGTTCCTCTTCCCACTGTGAGTAAGTCTAAAGTGACAAAAGATTTCTGCCGACAATATGAAATGATTTAAACATTTGTGTTACTTGTACCACTCTTGCTTCGAATTTTTATGGTTCATCCTGGGAAAAGATTAGGTTTTGTATATTTTATGTTTTGTCTTTCCAGTTGAATTAAAGGCCACATATTACACTATTTTCTGATCTATGTTATAGGACCCTATCTTGCCCCCGACCTTAGAGCTAGTGGGACATGGAGCTCTAAACAAGAGGTATGCCGTGCCTGAATATCAGGTGGAGCAGAGCACAGCCCCTTGCCCACTTCCTATATCATAAGCATAGCACTGCTCTATAGTTTGGTTTGATCTGGATCTGTACAAAAGCTGCTCATTCATATGAGACCATTAACAGCGCTGTTCTAAAGTGTGTTTTCTTCCCTGTCTGTGGTCCTAATGCTGCAATGTCGGATTTCCTCACATCCTCGTACCCTTTCTGTCATCAGCGCCATTTAATTTCGTGACCAGATTATTCCCATTGTGCCACTGTGGTTAGTTTATAAGGTTAATTGCCAGTAGGTGGGCTACCATCAGAACTGTAGGAAACTGTGCACGGAGCCGTGGAGTGGCTGGACTCTGACATGGATCAGCGCGCATGTTCATTGACAGCTCGGGGCTGTGACAGCAGAGCAGAGCAGACGCATGTCTTGTATATGCTGCTCTCTTGGCAGCAGCGGCCAGTAGAGCTTTGTACGGCAGTTCAAGACTTGTATAATGCACATGAGCACTGCTCTGTACGGACAGCTGAGCATCCTGCTCGGTGCTCTCATGGCGAGAGTGCGTTGCAACACTGGAATTTCCCCACTGTGGGACTAATAAAGGCATATCTTATCTTATATCAGTCACAAACGCAGGTCGTGCAGTCATCCTCCCTATGTTTAATCCATGTCTGTGTGCAAAGCAGTAAAATCAACATTTATATGGCAATAAACATATTCCATGTGAGCGGTCAGCAGTAACAGCAGTGAAAACTCGTACCTCAGGTGAGAGACAGATTGCAAGGACAGGCAGGAGCGGGTGCAACCAACAGTCAGCAGGTCTGCTGTGGGATGGGGAGCACATGAGATAGACATTGGTTTGCTGTGTAATTGGAATGAACAGAGGAGCGTAGATAAAACTAAAAAGGTTGACGTTGACAGAGCCGTTTTATTTTATCCATATATAATTTTTCCCCACACCCCTCTTTGCTGCCTGGTAATGAGGGAAAGATTGCAGACATTACATACACCGGCAGTGCTTTTTTGAGATGTTATCACCATATATGTACTTATACCATCCCACTCCAACCTCCAGGAGCGAAGTACAGCCTGACTTAGACACGCCCCCTCGTTAACACTAGCACTAACGCTACGATCGGGGGCAAGATGGAGCTCATAAGGTTGTCTGTTCCACCTTGTCATTTCATTTGATATTCAGTGTTGGGAATAACGGCGCTACTAACAGCGCTACGTTTTTGGTAATGGAGTAATCTAATTAATTACACTCCCCATTGTTACAGCTCCGTTATCGTTACTGGGAAAGCAAAGTGGCACATTACAGTTCGGTTGAATAAGGCACTGCGGTGTCAGGCTTCATGCAGCAGACAGCTACAGCTCTACGAGCTCGTGAGAGAGCAGGGCTGTTGATGATTGGCTAAGAAGTTGGGTGGATGGAGTCTCTGTTCACGCTGCCTTGTTGTTTCTTTCCCGCACACTTCTTGCTAAATGAGACAAACTCAACGAGAATGCGACATTGGCAACCACGAGCCAGGGACATTCAAAGGTACCGTTTTCAAACTGGAAATACTGACACTATTTCTCCCTCATTGAAATAAAGGGTAAGAATGTGCTTGGTAAGTGTACACTGTACCCTGGGAAAAAAAATTCTGTCCGCATCTGCCTCAACTCAAAACACACAGTGACCTAACTCTAACCTACACCCCAACTCCTCCGCGCTGTTCTTATATCCATAAACTCACAGAGGAGCGCGTATCGCAGCAGGACTCATATCTGCCTCACTATTTAATAGATGGCACAGTTGGTACAGTGTTTGTCCACAGATCCAAAGATTGGTGGTTCGATTCCCGCTCTCGGCATAAAACATCATTAGTTGAGCGGTCAGATCCACTGACCTACAGGTTGGCGGTGCGATTCCAGCTCCCACAGATGAGTGCTGTAGTTGTGTCCTTGGGCAAGACACTTAACCCACCTTGTCCCCAGTGTCTGGGTACACTGGTATATGAATGGGTGAGTGGTTCCTTGTTGTAAAGCGCTTTGAGTGCCTTGAAAGTGGAATAGTGGTATATAAAAATGTGATAATTTACCATTTACTGCTTTTGTACTGCCCCAGGTTTTGAGGAGCAGAACATTCTTTTTTTATTGCACTTTTTTTCTTGAGTAATAATTGTAATCATGGTTTAAAAGTAATTAATTGCACAGCCCAAACCAAGTAAGTAAAGGAAAGGGTTAAGGTAGATCCTGGAAGTAGTAGATAGTTCAGTATTTAAAGAGGGGGTATTTTACTTATATAGGGTATTAACTGCGAAGACATATTTAAATCACCGTGTTACCATGCTTGAAAATGCAGTATTCACCGAAAACAACATATTAACATGTTTTATAAGTTTCACTTTCATTTTTGACTCTGACCCCCCCCCCAAAAAAAAAAAAAAAAAAAAAAAAATGATAATGACTAGGTACTAGGAACTTTTCCTTATTCATTACATGTCAGGAAAAATAAATGTCCTTATATTGCCCTGCTAGTACCATACAGAGTCCTGATTTTTTATGGCTTTGTTCTGTTTATTATGAAGGGTTTATTATATGGGAAATGCCTGTGGAGAATGGCATCATGAATTAATAGTGTCTAGGTTAGTGTTGTCAAATTACTACAGTTTCAAACTTGATTTTGATACTAAGGAATAAACTTGATCTTCAATACTGATTCTAATATGACAATGATAATTAAAAACACTCATTTTCAACATTAAATGGTAGTACTTTCTATTCTATTCTATTCTATTCTATTCTATGTGACCTTATATCTGTGTGTGTAATCCCTCAGTGGTCCTGTAGGTTCCATAGTGGTCCATGGGTGTATACTAGTCTACAGTCCCTGACAAAAGTCTTGTCGCTTATCCATTTTGTAGAAACAAAAGCTTATAATCTGATTTTAAATTAATCGATTGGTTTTAGAAATGTCTCATATGAAAGCTAAAACCCTCCCAAATTATGCTCAATATACTAAAATAAATTTGCTTCACTGAAGAAAGATTGATCATTTAATGAACACAGAAAGGTCAGATTTTGGCAAGACAAAAGTCTTGTCGCCTTGTCATATGATGCACCCAATCCTAGATTACAGCCTCACCTGTGATCAGTTACTGATCAATCAATTAGTGGGTGTGTATAAAAAGAACCCCAGCACACCAGACCTTCACATCAACTGCAACTTGACCTCTGACAACATGCCTAAGATCCACCCTGAGACCAAAGCGTTAATTATCAAGAGGCTGAAGACCAGATCCACTGCTGAGGTGGCTGACACCTTCAATGTGTCTCAGCGTCAAGTACAAAGAATAAGAAAAAGATCTGAAAAGACTGGAGATGTTTTTGACAAGCCCAGGTCCAGCAGACCCCGCAAGACAACTGCTCAGGAGGACCGTTTGTTGATTCAAAAATCCAAGGCCAGCCCCTTTTCCACTGCAGCAGAGCTCCACCAGGCCTGGTCACCTCAAGTCCCTGTGTCAACCAGAACAGTTTGTAGAATTCTGTCTCGAAATGGCCTCCATGGTCGAATCAGTGCACAGAAACCAGCACTAAACAAAAGGCAATTAAAAAACCGTGTGGCATTTGCCAAGGCCCACAGCCTGCTAAAAGGATGGACACTGGAAAAGTGGCAGAAGGTGGATTTCTCAGATGAATCCTTGGTTGAATTACATCACAGCAGCCGCAAATATTGCAGGAGACCTACTGGAGCCCGCATGGATCCAAGATTCACCCAGAAAACAGTTAAGTTTGGTGGCGGAAAAATCATGGTCTGGGGTTACATCCAGTATGGGGGTGTGCGAGACATTTGCAGGGTGGAAGGTAATATCAATAGCCTAAAATATCAAGAAGTATTAGCTACCTCTTACATTCCCAACCATAAAAGGGGTCAAATTTTGCAGCAGGATGGTGCTCCATCGCATACTTCTATCTCTACATCAAAGTTCCTCAAGGCGAAGAAGATCAAGGTGCTCCAGGACTGGCCAGCCCAGTCACCAGACATGAACATCACTGAGCATGTCTGGGGTAGAATGAAAGAGGAAGCATGGAAGGCAAAACCAAAGAATCTTGATGAACTCTGGGAGGCATGTAAGACTGCTTTCTTTGCTATTCCTGATGACTTCATCAACAAATTGTATGAATCATTGTTGAACCACATGGATGCAGTCCTTCAAGCTCATGGAAGTCATACAAGATATTAAATATGGATCTCACAGCACCACTACTTAATTCACTGACGTTATGCAACATATTTTTGTATTTGAAGTAAATTATTTGTTCAATTTTCTGTAGGTGACAAGACTTTTGTCTTGCCAAAATCTGACCTTTCTGTGTTCATTAAATGATCAATCTTTCTTTAGTGAAGCAAATTTATTTTAGTATATTGAGCATAATTTGGGAGGGTTTTAGCTTTCATATGAGACATTTCTAAAACCAATCGATTAATTTAAAGTCAGGTTATAAGCTTTTGTTTCTACAGAATGGATAAGCGACAAGACTTTTGTCAGGGACTGTATGTGCTCTTATACTTGTTCTGATACAGCTCAACTTCTAAAGCTATTCAGGAAAGGCTCATTTATGTCCTGTGAATGGGACTTTTTTTAGTACCAATACCTGCTCAAATGAGTATCTAGTTTCCATACTAGTTTTAATATTGATTAGTATCTGATTTTCGATACTTTTGACAACCCTAATCTAGGTACTGTCTGTGTTTTGTGTTGTCAAAAGCAGGGGAGGCTGAAATGAAACAGGCCTGTATGGGAGTTAATTTCTGTGTTATCATATTTGTGTTTGCAGCTCCATTTGTCACTGATGTAGCTTCTTACTACACATGTGTTTACTGGGAAAACAGTGCACCAGCTGTTCATCTTTGACGCAGGCAAAGTTATGTAATTTACTTGCCACCAATCAAAGTTCAAAGTTCAATGTCAGCTTTATTGTCAAAAACCATATGTACAGGTTGCACACACAGGATTTGAAATTGCAGCGCTCCCTCGGCCCACGGTGAACGTTTAACATCTTATAGACATGACAATAAACATGATGACAAAACATAACATATGCACATAGCAACAAGTACGATAGGTTTGTATATAATACAAATAAGTAAAACACCCAGTGTGTAGCGTGTTAGAGCTCAAATGGTGTTATTTAAGCAGCAGTGTCATTAGTTATAGTGCAAAACAGAGTGTGCATTAAAAATTAAAAATTTACAAATTTACTGTAGAGCAGTGGGAGAGGAAATCCACAGGCAGCAGTGTCTCTAGTTGTAGTGCCAAAAAAAGAGTTGTGCGTTAAAAAAATGTCTGTGGAGCAGTGGGAGAGGAACTCTACAGGAGTAAGGCATCTAGGAACAACGGGAGAGGGAAGTGGTGAGTGTGGGCGTCTGAGGGGGGAGGGAGTGCAGGGAGAGAGTTCAGCATCCTGACAGCTTGGTGGATGAAGCTGTCTTTCAGTCTGCTGGTCCTAGCCCGGAGGCTCCTCAGTCTCTTTCCTGATGGCAGCAGACTGAAGAGGCAACCCATACTTGTGCTAGGGCTTTGACTTTTGCCCAAAAATCATATTCGAAGTTCATTTGTTTATTAATATTAATATTCGAATATATTCGAATATTAACCCGCGGCCCACAGCCCGCGGCTTCAGAGCCGCATGTGGCTCTTTCATTGTTCTGTCGTGGCTCCCTGTGACTTTGGAAAATAATAATGAGTATTTAATTACATTATATTTTTATTTTAGTTTGTTCGTTTTTAAATGTAAATCTAAAATTGTAGATAATGGTAATCTTGTAACATTTAAATAAAACGTTTTTAATATTTTTGTCGCTCAAAATATGCGTCAAAGCCGAGACTGGTACACGCGGTACACGCGATAAAATGATGACGGACACAGAAGCAGATGCATTTTTGGTTCGCTGCGGGTGGATAATTTAAGTTTGGATTTTTATTTCCTACGAGGAGGACTCAAATAATAATGTGTTGAATGCAGCTTTGCGCACATTTGTTTACGTTATACAGAAACGAAACTTAAAACCACATGGCTAATTTGCATAAACTAGAAGCGCTGAAAAAACAGCTAGCTCCTTAAGGGCAGGACTCGGTGGAATATGCGTGTTCTTTCTGTGACTGAGGGATGTTCTGCCTATGGTGAGTCTGTTCTGTGCTTCTATCGCGTTGGAGATGTTAAACTTTTCGAACAGGTTCGAATATTAAGGGCTTCGTTCGAATATCTCCATTTTTTTAAATATTCGAATTATATTTGAATAACGAAGTTCGGAGTCAAAGCCCTAACTTGTGCATGTTTACAAGTATGGGTTGTTCCACAACAGTAGTAGATTCAGCATCAGGCTTATGTGGATAACTTCTTTTGATGTTGTCATGTTGGCTCCAGACTTAAGCTCCTACATCGGTTTCCCATCTCTCCATAGAGAATGAGCCACACATTTATGGAGCCAAAATAGCAAGAAAATAACTTATGTACCTTTAGCTATTGCCCTATGCCGGATTTTTGAGTTATCCATTCTTGAAGAAGTGCCCCATAGTTGTATGCAAAAAGTTTGGACACACAAATATATGATGCAGATATATGGAATTATGTGGCAAACAAAAGTTAAATAACCATACTACATACTTCTATATTCAAATTCCTCAAAGTATCCACCCTTTGCTTTGTTGACAGTGCTGCAAACCCTTGGACTTCCAAGGGTCTGTCAGTGAGCTTTATGATGCAGTCTCCTGAAATGGTTTTCACTTCACAGGTGTGTGTGTGTGTGTGTGTGTGTGCATGTGTGTGCGTGTGTGTGTGTGTGTGTGTGTGTGTGTGCGTGTGTGCGTGTGTGTGTGTGTGGGGGTGGGTGTGTGTATACAGGTCATTGATAGTTTTGATTTGATTAGTTTTTTATACTGTACACCTACTCCATATTGAATACTCACCTGACCAACTGAAACTGTAAATAAATATGTGTTGTCTCAGAGTAATTTTCATTGTAATTAAGCTCCTCCCTTCAAGCAGATATAAAGCAGTGTCCGCCAGCATCTGACCAGAACTGAAGAAGCAGCTTGAATGAGCTGTGAAACGTATTCAACCAAATAAACTCTGTCCAGTTGACAAATTAAAGTTCTCCTTTTGCTATGGATTCTACCTGCACGACTGAGGGATTCTACACACATCTCGTGTACACCTGTAAATAAAAGATATGTGTATTTAATACCATACTGTAGAATATTCAAGGCAAAGCAATAACAGAGATTACCTGCACCTTTAAAGTGCACCTTTAATGGGCCCATATTACTGCTATTTTCTGCATATTTAGGTTAGTTCTTCTCTCAAACAGAAGATATTCTGTTCTACCTTGTGATGTCATGCGGTAATGCAGGAAGTGCCCCACTGTGTTTTTAAATTCCATACACCTTCACTAGAATATTCTGGATGATTTTAGCTTTGGAATTGCCAGTCTCTACTGAACTACAGTAAAAAGTAGCCGTTAACGTGAAAACTTCCACTACTTGGCATCACAAGATGGAAGATACAAAACACCACTCCAGGTATGTTTTTGGTGATGTAACAACATTCTAACATGGCTTAAAGCTCTAGTCGATTTCAAGACTCTTTTGTATAATAAAGGACCTGTAAGGTTTGATAGAACACAAATAATCATGTTTAAATAAATAAAGAGACTGAACTGACTGATTTGGTGGATGTGTTGTGTATTTCAGGAGGTGGAGATCCTCGACATCAACATCATCCGAGACACCCGGACGGGCAGATACGCCAAGCAGCCAAAGGTCAGTGAGTGTGGGGCGTGGTCCTCCTCCTGTACTCTCTTGCTGCTCTCTCCTGCTGCTCTCTCCCGCTGTCTGGTCCGACCACTCATGTGTCACTCAAACATGTGTGTGCGGATGGATTTCTCATAGTGTGGGGACTCGAATCTGTACACACACTCAGATGATGGGGACTTGTCTTCCATAAGGGGCAAAACTCATTTCCCCATGATGTAAATTCTTTATTACTGTATCAACATAATGGTTTTAAGGTGAGACACTGCAGGTGAATAGGAAAAAATCTTGAATATCAATTTGAACTTCTTTTTATAGTTTACTTACATAAAGAAAACATGATTTGTAAGTTCTTCATCATGTAATGTTTGTATAATAATATGGATATATGGCTGTACAGTCATTGGTATCCAGTTCTGGCCACTGTTGAGTAATCTCAACTACATGATCAACATGGAAGCGACCAGTGGATTAATTGGATGGGTAAGTAGTGTTATTTGTTACTTGTGTGTGTTGTAGTGGATTTTTTTCCTTCTAGACAGTACACATGAGTCTACTTGGTCAGTGTACAGATGTTACAGATGTTGACGTGACATCTGTGAGCCAGGTATCGATAGCAGCTAAATCCCATGTCCCTAGAAAACAAAACAGATCAAGCTGATTGAGCCCCAGCTAAACTGTAGTAACGGAATAAATACGTATGCTTATCGTTTTCATCTGAAGGCAGTGTTGTCCACACAGTAGTATGCTTGTTACTTGATGAAAACTATACATTTTCGCTAGCATGGTTAGCAATAGATGCTACTCAACAAATGTTGCTAGGGTGACCCAACAGTTTACTGTCTATGGAGTGACCGTTTTTATATACAGTCTATGGGGGTGACCAGACTCCCGTTTTCTGACAGGACAGTCTATCCTGTCTATCTAGGCTGGTGGCTGGTTTAAAGTAAAAAGAGCCTATCTCTATGCTCTGAATCTAACTACCCTGCTGAAAAAAAAACAGCCTGACCATCTTATGATGGTTTGCTGGATTAAGTTATGTTTTCAGGAAAGTTTTGCTGGTTTAGCTGGTTGACCCAGCTTATGATGGTCACCAGCTGAAGCTATGTTTTAAGGAAAGTTTTGCTGGTTGAGCTGGCTGGATCAGTTCAAGCTGGAGGTTGACTGGTCAATCCAGCAATGTCCAGCTTTATGGCTGGTCAAACCAGCATGACCATCTTAAACCATCAATGTAAGCTTGATAGGCTGGTCACCAGCATGACTAACATAAAGCAGCACACTTACCAACATGACCAGCTTCCTAAGATGGTCACATCAGTATGTCCAAGTGGTGGCCCAAACAGCATAACCAGCCCAAACCAGCTAAAAACAACTAAGACCAGCCACCAGCCTAAACTGGATTTTTCAGCAGGATAGACTGTCCTGTCAGAAAATGGGAGTCTGGTCACTCCCATAGACTGTATATAAAAACGGTCACCCCATAGACAGTAAACTGTTGGGTCACCCTAGCAACATTTGTTGACTAGCAGCTATTGCTAACCATGCTAGCGAAAATGTATAGTTTTCATCAAGTAACAAGCATACTACTGTGTGGACAACACTGCCTTCAGATGAAAATGATAAGCATCCGTATTTATTCCGTTACTACAGTTTATCTGGGGCTCAATCAGCTTGATCTGTTTTGTTTTCTAGGGACATGGGATTTAGCTGCTATCGATACCTGGCTAACGCTCGCAGACGTCATGTCAACGTCTGTAACATCTGCATGCTGACCAAGTATATTCATGTATACTGTCTATTGGAAAAAAGTTACAAATAACAGTATCTACCCATCCAGTTAATCTATTGGTCACTTCCCTGTTGATCATGTAGTTGTGATTACTCAACAGTGGCCAGAACTGGATACCAATGACTGTACAGCCAGAGCCGTAAGGAGCACTAGCTGTGGCTGCACAACACCTCGTGTTGGCACCCTACTTGTTGTTAGCTTTACCATCACAGCAAAAACCTGCTCTGGTGCTTAAACTCATCGTAGTGAATAAATAGGATGCTCAGAATATATAAGGTATAGTAGGGCTTTGACTTTTGCCCAAAAATCATATTCAAAGTTTGTTTGTTTATTAATATTAATATTTGAATATATTCAAATATTTTATTAATATTAATAAAATATTTGAATATATTCAAATATTTTATTAATATTTTGGCCATTAAATGCCTTCAGTAAGACCTATATTGTTATCAAACTTAAGTTGTACATGTTCTGTCCACCAGAGGGCAGTGTATCAGTCAATGTCAATAGACTACGTGCACGAAAGGCTAAGTATTTATGCGTGTTAAAATTTTTATTATTGAACAAACAAGATATTCAGTGTCAGCCAATGATGTTTTCGGAAGAAAAACACAATGTCACGACTGTTTTTTTTTTTTTTTATTAAGAGTCAGACTCTGGATTAAACAGTGTTATCCACTATTCTTACCAAAAATAAATAAAAAATAAAAATAAGTACTGAAAAGACAAAAGAAATAACAAAAAACATATTCAACCAGCCTGTCATTAATGACATTGTTTCACGATCTGACAACAGTTACCAAAACCAAGGCACTCTGAAATGCAAATGTAAATTTGAACACGTCGAGATGCACGGCTCCCCAACAATCAAACATGTAGCTAGGCTAAATTAGAACTCGCCATTATGGGTTATCTGGCTGCAGAGTATTTTAGGTTGTTCGCCAAAAAGACAAGGTGATTCACATTTTCTGGCTCTAGAGAAGAGCGTTTCTTTGTGACAATGGTCCCTGCGGTGGAAAACACTTGTTCCGCCCTCACGGATGTACCGCATATTGCCAGGTAGCTACGTCGCGTGGTATATGAGTTTAGTCCTACATATTTTACATACCACTTTGTCCTTTTTAGTGATTTTCCCCTCCTGCTTTGTGAACCCAAAGTAGCGCCACACGTTACTTTTTAAATTATCAGGAGTGTAGATTTCCTCCTCCTCCTCAGGCGTGCTTGTTGTCACGGCCATTGTTTTGTATGCAAAATAGGCGCCTCACCTACAGGAGCCCAGATGGCCAATAATAGCCTAATGAGCTCGCGATTTACAACTTCACCAGGTGTGATAAAACGGAATCTTGAATCGAAAACAATGTTTACAAGCAAACACATTTACAAAAAAAACCCAAAAACAACAGGTTCGAATATTAAGGGCTTTGTTCGAATATCTCAATTTTTTTAAATATTCGAATTATATTCGAATAAAGAAGTTCGGAGTCAAAGCCCTAAGGTATAATAAGTGAAGAATAACTTTGAACCACTGCAAACCATTTAAAATTAAGCAATTCTTTTTTGCCAGCTTTTTAAGACAGTAAAAAGCCAGCACAGTGCCTTTAACAAGCTGATCACCCAACATGTGTTTGTTAGGGTGCGAGTGTGAGAGGGGGAGAGGGGGAGAGGGAGGGTGTATGTGTGGGATCGGGCGGATATGGCGGGTGAGCTGGCGGTTGGCAGGATGCGGTTGTGTAAGAGGTCTGGGTAAAGAGCCATGAAGAGGGCTGATATCAGACATGCACACGCGGCGCACTGCAAACGGTCACACATGCACACATGCACACGCACGCACACACACACACACACACACACACACACACACACACACACACACACACACACACACACACACACACACACACACACACACACACGTAAATATACACATGCATGCACATAAGCACACACATGAACACAAACACACAAAGATACACATAGGATCAGAGATAATCCCTGCACACTTTTGTTTTTCAATATTCAATATTAGTTTTACACAGCAAAATACATAGGTAGGTACTTTGGAGATGGACTAATAATGCACAATAAAAACATGTTTGAATGAAACAAAACACAACTACAGGTATGCTTTTGAGGGGGTAACGGCATTATATTATATAGGACCTTTTTAAGAATTTCTAATATCTTTAAAATTCATCAAGTTGAACCAATTTCTTTCTTTCTTTCTTTCTTTTTATTTAAAAGGGACAATGCATATTCATGAACATATACTTGTAAATCCACCAGAATTAGCCCGAAGGCTACTTTACATCTGTAGCCCCTGGCAGGTCAAAGAAATAGCAACAACAAACGACAACTTCACACAATAGACAAACTGTCAATGACAATTCATAGGACAAACATGATAGAAACAGCACAATAAGACGCAATCATGACATACAACACTGACATTTACACAGATTTTAGTGATCACAGATCTGATTTCTCTTAAGCCATCGTTTCAGATTGGTTTTAAATGTACGGAATTAACTGAATTTAGCGTTCAAGCATCTTGTTTGTGTGGCAGGATCCAAAGCTCCGTGAGTTGCTGGGCTTTGGGAAAGGGGAGAACGTTGAAGGGAAGCTCGTCACCGTCGTCTATGGAACTGATCTGGTCAACAGCTCCTTCCTCAACTTCCAGGCCGTGCAGGAAGACACAGCCAAGGTAAACCTGGAGAGGCTTGTAATGTAAAGTAATATAAAGGGTTTTTCAAGGCCATGTTATAAACATTTTACGAACAAAACACTTGCAGTTTAACCTTTAATTGAATAAATAAATATATATACAATGACATAATGTGGAGCATTCCAATCAAAACAATAACATCTCCATGGAGACAAGCAGGTCTCTGTTAGTAGTTGATACTGTTCATTTTGTATGGCTAAATGGTAGTTGGAAGGTTTGGCGAAGTGTTACATTACAGTCACATTTAATTTTTAAAGAAAATGTACCTTTGAGAGTACTTTTCTAACAGCCTATTTTTACTCCTCAATGAATAATATATTTATTGAGGCAGCAGTACTCTTTCTTGAGTATAAGTTTTGGTTACTCTTCAGTGTTTCGTCCTTAAAATTACATTAATTTCAAATTATAAATCAGATGTTACCTGACAGTTACTCTTGAAGGTACTCTTAAATGAGTAATTTCTTGGACCACTCCTTCGACTTAGACTTAGACAAACTTTATTGATTCATAAGGGAAATTATTTGGATACAGTAGCTCACACCAAATAAATGGTAATAATAATTTCTAAATAAGTAGCAAAAAAGATAGTAAGAGACAGGTGTCAAAAAAGACATAATTATATAAATAAATGTATATGTAAATAAAATAGAAAAATAAGTAATAAAATATAAAATCACAGCTATATACAAGAGACAAGAAAGACAGTGCAATGATATGAACTACTTTGAACTTCTACTTGAGTAATATTATTTGAGTAAAATTTTTGGATTATCTACCCACCTCTGTTTATATCGCTTCACTCTGCTAGAGCCAGTCTAACAGATGTACTTTCTCACTCTGTCTATCTTTTGTTTCCAGGTTTGGACAGATGAACTCTTCACATTGGCTACAAACATCCTGTCCCAGAATGCAGCACGCAACACGTTTCTGCTCAAAGCGTGAGTGTAGAGCGCACAATCTGCAGCTGTGTCCTCTCTGCTCCTGTCTAACTCCGTCTGTCTGTGTCCTCTCTGCACCTGCCTGACCCTGTCTGTCTGTGTCCTCTCTACACCTGTCCAACCCAGTTTGTCTATGTCCTCTCTGCACCTGTCTGACCCCGTCTGTCTGTGTCCTCTCTACACCTGTCCAACCCAGTTTGACTGTGTCCTCTCTGCACCTGTCTCACCCCATCTGTCTGTGTCCTCTATGCACCTGTCTCACCCCGTCTGTCTCTGTCCTCTATGCAGCTGTCTGACCCTGTCTGTCTGTGTCCTCTCTGCACCTGTCCAACCCAGTTTGACTGTGTCCTCTCTGCACCTGTCTGACCCCGTCTGTCTGTGTCCTCTATGCACCTGCGTGACCCTGTCTATCTGTGTCCTCTCTACACCTGTCCAACCCAGTTTGACTGTGTCCTCTCTGCACCTGTCTCACCCCATCTGTCTGTGTCCTCTATGCACCTGTCTCACCCCGTCTGTCTCTGTCCTCTATGCAGCTGTCTGACCCTGTCTGTCTGTGTCCTCTCTGCACATTTCTAGTCCAATGTATCTGTGTCCTCTCTGCACCTGTCAAACCCATGTGTCTATGTCCTTCTACAGGTACACACGTCTAAAGCTTCAAGTCAACCAGGATGGCAAGATCGCTGTCAAGAAGTGAGAGATCATTTATTATGAATGACTCTGTATTTTGTTATTCATATTTGCATTGTCATATATGAGGTTAGAGCTGCACAGTGCATGTTCCATGTAACCACAAAGTTACTCAACTTACTACTACTTCCTCATTCAGGCTATAACAAGTACAATGCGGCTAGGCAAAAATGACAATCTTGAATAAGAAAAAAAAAACAACTCAGTTTTACTCATATTTTACACTGACAAAAAACACATTTAAAGTAACTTTAAAACCATACTCCGGAACATTCTCCGTATGTATGTATGCAATATGGTGATGAAGGCTTCTAGGTGTATTTTTTTAACTCAAAATAGTTTAGTCTTGCCAAAAAACATTTGCCGTTGCGTTGTTAGCCCCACAAAAGTAATAATTTATGGTCATGGTAATAATCCCCACAAACATAATAATTTTACATAATACTTTTGTGAGTTTATTACATTTGTGGGTTCAAACGAGTTGTCCTTCAAACATAATAAATTCCCACAAGTGTAATTGAATGTTTATTGGTGAATTATGAACTAATTTAGCTTATATTATTGTATGTGCTTATCCACTGAGTTCAGTTTGAGCCATGCTACAATACTGCATACTGCTTTGGGTATTTAGGAAAGACATTTAGGCCTATGTTCCGTGACTATGACTTTTGGTAAACATTATCTTAAGGGTCTCTAGTAATGATAAATACATTTGCAGTTACGCCACTTTATTTTGGTCTGTAGTGTAAGATGGAAAACATTGGTGGTGACAGTTGTGACCAGTGGGCCAGAGCGTTGTACCATAGTATAGGGCAGTATATAAAGGAGCACACAGACCTCTTTACATATAATAAATGTATGATGGGTATCTCATGATATGTTGGATGAAGTTGGAAGGCCTGGAACAAAGTAATTGTCACAAAAAAATTGAATTTAGGTTCCTCATTGTTATTGACTGGCCTGATATAGACTATGAGGGAGAGATGTCCAGCTGATTGTTCAAAACACCATACTGACCTGGTGGAGTCAGGTGACTTGATAATGTCCACCACTAGCACCACCCCTTTTCTATTACCCCCAGTTACTGAAAAGGTCACCTAGCTACTATTGGTACGTCCAAGATCATGTAGCTGCATAAGAGACAAGTCTGACATTCTCTAGAACCTATAGAGGAGAAATCTAAAAAACATCTAGGGTCACAAGTCCAAAAACTATCCAAGGTCATCCAGCTGCTATTGGGACAGGTCTGAAGAACATCGAAGGTTCACTCAAAAATGATTATGCCCCATCTGCCCTTCATATATAAGTGAGAACAGCATCATCCTCATTTTGAGGATGAAAACAATACTTTCTTAATGTTAAAATGTCATTAAAATTAAATGTTTCTAGCATCTCAGTGATTAAAGTCAAAATAGAATGTATTCACCATTGTGAATGACCATAAAACTCAAATTTTCATGCACTTTTTAACAATTTTTATAAAAATGTATCTCCATCATGCAAATAGCATGTGAATTTCATCTTTGGGAAAAAAATGCTTTATTTAAGTTACCATGTGGTATACTGCTATTGATAAAGATGATCTGATTTCCAATAGTTCTGACAAACCTACTATGCTGTGAAAGACTTTTTTTGGAAGTGAGTTTCAAGATTATAAATTAGATATTATATTACATTTATATTTTTTAGTTCATTGTAAAAAACATTTACCGTCTCATTTCTTGTAAATGAAGAAAGAGCTGGAATATTGAGCATATCTAAATAACACAGTTTCCATTTTCTAGTGTTCTGTGCTGATGCTTAGATTATTTTGAGACCAATAATAATAATAATAATAATAATAATAATAATAATAATAATAATAATAATAATAATAATAAACTCAATAAATTCATAATTAATTAATTAATTATTTTGGATGGTAATCTACCTATATAATGGTCTATAATATATTAGAACTTGTAGCCATTCATAATTCACCAGTAAACATTGTATTACATTTGTGGGAATTTATTACATTTGTGGGACAACCCATTTGAGCCCACATACATGATAAACTACCACAAATGTAATAAACTCACACAAATGTAATAGGTATTACAATATGTAATAGGTATTACATTTGTGTGTAATAGGTATTACATTTGTGGGAAATGTGTTTATTACGTTTGTGGTGGAGATTTGTATTAAATTTGTTGGAAATTATTATGTTTGTGGGTTTATTTACATTGGCTTTTATTACGTCTGGAGATTATTACATTTGTGGAGCGAACAGACGTTATAAATGTTTGTTATGTGTGTTAGTGTGTATAATCAAGTTAATGAAAACAATGATCAAAGTACGACTTTAATGTTGTATTTTGTGGTGAAGTTGACATTTTTGTGTTTTTCCTGTTCTCTGCGTCTTTCAGTATTCTGAAACTGTTCTCGGATAAGAAACGAGTGGAGACAGCTCTGGAACAGTGTGGTCTCATCAATAACAAGGTAATTATCTTGGAGATCTTATTAAGAACATTGATGTTTGTTTTGGTTTTGGACAGATCTATACATTTTTCTGATGAAGGATTAACACATAGTTTCACATTCACTTACCTGTCATACATAATCCATATCACAGTTAATAGGATTCCATTTCATGTTTCGTTATTGATATTAACATGAAAATATGTTGTAAGTTTCATAGTGACCTATTTTTTCTCTCCAGGTACAAGGTAAAAATGTACTCAAATTAAATATTACTTTTAATGATCGTAATTATAATGTCAAACATGATGGCCAAGTTTTTGATGCTGTCATTTGGTGTTTTGGTTCTCAAGATGATTATCTAATCAGAAAGCAGAATGTGCCTCTCATGAGTTTCTCATTTGGGTTGCCAGATCCAAGGACTAAATCCAAATAGTTTAATTATAAAAGCACTCTGTCTGAGCCAAATACCTAAACCCAGTACCGTGCGGTGACTTTTATGGGTAGGCAAACAGACTTGAGGTGGACGTTGACATTTAGTCAATAACACTTTAATAATGCCTCTTTTTATGCAAACTACATTACAAATGAGTATATTGATTTTTACTCACATTAATTGCATGTATACAGAGCCATTCTGGAGTCAAATTAGAGAAGCCTAGACTATAGAGTTTATTATTTGCATATGGGACTGTATTTGACACTATCTTTGTACAAACAGGGCTATTTGTTTCTACTCCTACACCTGATTTATGCAGCTGAGCCTTTAGGACTGTTCTTATCTATGTCATTATTATAATGCATCTAGAAACCATATGAATGACATATGACTGTGTACAGTTCATGAAGATCATAAAGAGATACTAACAACCAACAGCGCACTGGTCAGACAGGTGCACTGGTCAGACAGGTGCACTTATAATAAGATAAGATAAGATGTGCCTTTATTAGTCCCACAGTGGGGAAATTCCAGTGTTGCAACGCACAGTTCAAGAACAGCAGGAAAATGGTAACATGCAATAAAATAAGATAATAGATAATGGCTTAAAAATAATTTCAAAATTGACTTAAAAATAGACTCTAATGTAACACACTGTTCTGGTGGAGCAAAAATATAAAATACCAAAAAAATACAGCCTGATGTGTCACAGACGTCCCTTTAAACACAGCCCTGCGTTAGAACCATGGATCTATAATATAGTTAGAACAGCGTGCTTACACTCACCTCTCATAGATGCAAAACCACGTCCTGTGTTTTCCTGAAACGGAGTACGTCTCCAACAGACACATTCCTCCACACGTGTGTAAGAGTCCTACACTAACACACACATGTGTTAGTGTAAGAGTCCTACACTAACACACACATGTGTGTCATAGTGCTGTTATTCCACTGACACTGCCGCTCATTCATAAACACACAGAGACGAGGCGGACTCCTCACTGCCCTAGCCGCTCTCACTCCCCGCTGTCCGGATCCTCCATTTCACACAAATTAGATCTGAAACTGTCTCACTGTTTCATTAAATGATGGCCTGTTTTTCTAACTAACATCGAATCATGACAAACGCGAACCTACAAACAATGACTTGACGCTACAGCTAGTTATTTTTAGAAACACGTGTTGAAACTTCGCGCTGCTGTCGTCGTCTCCTGCCGCACATGCGCACTCACTGGTAATCGCCGCACATCTCCTGTTCCCGTGTGTTAATGGGACGTTCGGAACCGCGGTTGTTGCAGTTTGCTCAGTGACCAGAAGAGTGTAGTAAAGGACATCGCCACTACAACCATGTTTCAAACAGACAGAAGTGAAGGGAAAACAGGATTATTTGGATATAATTTGAATTTAATTATACTTTTGACACGCAATGATTTTAGTTTATTTATTGGGCAACCACTGCTTGCCTTCATTCCTCTGACCACACACCCCTGCCTAAACCCTAGAACCTGCAGCCAATCACGAATCAGTGCAACCTCTGCAGCTCGGTCAATGAATTCTTCTGAATTTTACATGAGGCATGGCCTTTCCATATACTGAGAATGAGAGAAACTTGGATGTCTCCTAAATGCAGGTTAAGGCAACTGGGGTTTAGCTGTAACTCTAATATATATATTTTTAACCACAGGGTACATACCCTCCATTTAGCTTGGAGCCATTTTAATTTTTACTTGATCAAACTAAACACATTTGCAATGTTCAACGTATGACATTTTTCATATTGCACAGCCATAGATTGAATCATAGCTAAAGTGCATCAATCAGTGTTTTTCCAATGAAGACTTTTGTGTGTCAGTCACAACTATCCCTCCATATCTGTGTCACAAGACTCAGGAGAGCGGACCAGATTGTGCAAAGCTCGGGGCCCAGTCTGCTCTTGTACTGTCACCTGCTGCTGATGGAGAGACATGAACACACTCGCTATGTTTGAACATCTCTGTAATATTCAGTAAAATGCATGTTAAAATGTTTTTACTATTCTTCACTGAGATAACTTCTTGATTCCAGGTACATATTAAACCAATCATGTCTTCACACTAAAGCTGTACATACTCTACAAACACAAACGGATAACATCATCACTACTCATCATTTTTCTGCAACTTAAACACAAGACTAACTGAAATTACTCAAAGTGTGCATATCTTCTAAAATATTATTGTTCCAAATTGACTTTTTGGAGCTTTCTGCCATGTTGTAATTTTTCCTCATCAAAAACTTCGCTGAAGAGGTTTTAGATGTCATCCATGTATGTTTGAGTAATTTAGCTATCTCTCCCAGGCCCTATTCGAACCTTCCGTATGGTAAGCGCTTACAATCCTGTACAAGACTTGGCTCACACGCCTACGTCACCCATGCTCCCACACAACAATTCTCCTTAAATATACAAAAACATGATACAAAACAATACGGTACAACTTCACAAACCTGAGGCGATGTGCAGTAGTGTCATCCACACTGATTGTGTTGTGATAGTGTTCTTAAGGGGGAGTGATTTAGCTCAAAAATCGAAGGGAGGGGTGACTTTATTAAATGTTTTAATATGTTGTTTTCAGTGAATATAGCATTTTCAAAACAATAAAAGGTAACATGGAGATCTAAATATGTTATGTGCTAACAATTAATATCCCATAGAAGTAAAATACCCCCTCTTCCTTAGATAAAGAAGCTGAAACCATGGGCTGAGAAGGTGGTTGATAATTATTCTATTGTCAAAGCTCTGGGTATTGACACTTTGCAGCTGTCATGTCATCAACATGGGGGTGTGATGCTTACTGTATGCATGCTCTGTCTTTGGTAGACTTTAATCTGAGCTTTATTTTAACACAATCTGAACAGAAATAACTGACTTAGTTGGAACTACATCAGTTGAGATGATGTTTAATGTTAATGTTTTGTATTTTTCATGAGTTTTCATCTTAAAACTTTTTTGGCAGTGTTTGCTAATGTGTGCAATGTGTCAGCATGTTAACTGATGAACATTCTGCCATACACACAGATGTAGAACACTACCAGCGTGATGTCACTTCAAAGTATCAATAAGACTGTTTGATTTGGATGTGGCTGTGATTGGTGTTGTGTGCCTGCAGTCAGAAGGGATCAAAGCTGATGACTTCACCTGGGAGGCCTTTCAGAAGTTCCTGGACAGCTTGTGTTTACGACCAGAGATCCAGAATATATTTGAGGAGTGGTAAGTTCAAATGAAGATAGTTTTGGATTTTACAAGTAATATAATAAGTAATAAAAAAAATAATATAAGGAAAAAAAAAACTTGAATGAGAAGTTATGTCCAAACTTCTGACTGGGTAATTATTGGGTTATCTGCTTCATGATATAGAACTGCTAATATTTGAGAGCTACTTGTGAATGCTCTACATAAATAGTCCATCTTGTGTGCAGTGGGTCGAGGAGGAAGCCGTTCATCTCTTTAGACCAGTTCATGGACTTCATAAACCGCAGGCAGAGGGACTCCAGGCTTAACGAAGTCCTGTACCCCCCCCTAAAGAGGGAGCAGGTCAGGCAGATCATGGAGCGCTATGAGACCAACAGCAGCCAGCTGGAGAGAGGTGACGTGGCATTCACTTAACCTAACCAAACCTAACCATGCAGTTTTCTTATTGATGCGATAATGTTGGTTCCTCAGCAAAAAAACAAAAAACATACCTGGAGTTGTGTTTTGTTTCATTCACACATGTTTAACACACAAACACTGCATATTTAGGTTGAGTTCTTCTCTCAAAGAGAAAACATTCTGTTCCACCTTCATGTCATGTCACCTTCACGTGGTAATACAGGAAGTGCTCCACTGTGTTTTTAAATAACATAGACTGTACCTTCACTAGAATAATTTGGATGATTTCAGCTCCGGAACTGCTAGTCTCTACTAGACAACAGGTTAATGGTGGAACAGAGAATTTTGAGATTTGGAGATTGGAAGAATAATGATAAAACATATTAAACCAATTACTTAAACATGTGTGAA
The DNA here is from genome assembly GCA_029959045.1 of Taenioides sp. WSHXM2023. NCBI lineage: Eukaryota > Metazoa > Chordata > Actinopteri > Gobiiformes > Gobiidae > Taenioides > Taenioides sp. WSHXM2023. The sequence continues at coordinate 25,534,011 of CM057106.1, read as the reverse complement.
TGAAACAAAACACAACTCTGAGTATGTTTTTGATGAAGTAACAACATTCTAACATGACTTGAAGCTCACAAGAGTCAATTTTGAGTAACATGGGACAGTGCATATGAAAGGTTTTCATGTTTGTCTAATTCTTGATTTGGTGGGACTGTCCCTGTGGTAAAGATTGATCATAGTATCATCAAGTGGCAGTTTGTGGGGAAAAAATAAAATTACAAAAATACAGGAAGTAGTGCTGCGTTCTAAAACTGAATACCTAAAATGCAGAACATTTCAATCAAATTTAGAGACAGAGAGATGCTAATTGATCTTGTGGGAAATTAAGGTTTTGCTCCAGTAACATTTCCACTGCATGTCATAGTCGCATTTGTGTCTCAGTCAAAGGTCTCAGTGCAGTTTAACAGGAGGACTGGTCAGGTAGTGTTAGCAGATCTGTGTCGGGGCAGTTCGAGGAGAGGAAGTGCGAAAAGTGTCCCTCCTCTGTGTCACACAGTCCAGTAGTCCCTTACTTGTGTCCTTTGAACTGCACATGCTGCACTTCTTAGTTGGCTAAAATTCCATGATATGATGATAAAAACTGAGCAAAAAAAAAAGTTCAGAAACTGCTCAGTGTGTGTGCCAGGTAGCCACAAAAGCAGCCAACCACTCTGTTGCCATGGGAAGACACACTTGACACTAAATTAATCCTTTTAGTGTAATGACCTTAAAATATGTCCTTTTTCTAATACTGAAGCATTTATCATATTTTAGACTTTGAGGTGTGTATGTTTTCAGTTTCGACCATCGTTATAATTCAACATCGTTATGTCATTCTTGAAGAGGTTTCAGATGGCATCCGTGCATGTTTCAGTAATGTTTCAGTAATGTCTCCCAGGCCCAATTCGAACCCTCATTACGGTTTGCTTCCTATTCCTAACATGGCTCCAAATTCACCCCTGTAACCACTAGCTTCGCAAGCTTCATTTTAGTGGAGCTGAACGCTGTGGGTTATGTCACTCAGTCTGCTTTATACAGTCTATGGTAGTACCCCTCTTAAATCATATATATAACCCTGAAAGGTCAGATGTTTTGTTTCTATGAGTTGTATGAATTACACTTCCTTTTTTTTTTTTTTTTTTAATAAATATATTTATTAAGGAATCACAATTTACTCATACAATATTTACAAATCACATCATTTTTTCCTTTGCCATTTTTCTTATTTAAAAAAAAAAGTAAAAACAAAAAAACACCATCTTAATAATAAGAATTAAATAAAAGCAAACAAATAAAAATTAAATAAAGGCAAACAGTTAAAAGGCAATAATAATTGTGATGGTGAAAAAAAAAAATAATTTAAATTAAATTAAATTAAATCAAAAAGGTAAAGAGAGAGCGGAAGAGAAAGAAGAGAAAAGAAAGTGAGTGTGTGTGTGGGGGGGTCAGTCTATCAGTCTGAAGGCAGAGTTTTTAGTGATTTGCAGTATTCCATAAACAAGCCCCATTTCTGTTCAAATTTTTCTTCATTGCCCGTAGTTGCAGTAATAATCTTTTCCAATTTAAGAAATGCTAAGACATCACAAAACCACTGAGATATTAAAGGAACTGCAGCAGATTTCCATTGAAGCAAAATATTGTGTCTAGCTATAAGTGATGTAAAAGCTAGTATTTTGAAATGAGTACTGTGAGTTAACAAGGTATTTACTCTTTTTATAGCTAAAAAAGAGTTAAGGTCAACTTTAACTTTAAGAGCATTAGAAAGTATTTCATCATATTGATGACAGAGATGGCAGTGCATGCTCCCAAACGGAGCAATCAAAACAAAAACGCTCACAGCTATGAAGTTAACTATCACCAACTAAACACAGTGGCTCCTACTTAATAACTGGAAAATGTCTAGCACAAATAAAGTAAATATAACGACAACAAATGCACCATTTAAGTGATTCAGTTACAATATAAAGTCTGAGGCACAGCTTACCCTACCGCGGCATTACTAAACAATTGTGCTAGTGTCCATGGGATATCTATTTTGTTATTGTCTTGACATACAGTTTTGCCTCTTCTGGAGAAGTGAAGTCGCGTTATACTCCCTCATAGGTGATACATAACTTGGCCGGGTGAAGAATGCCGTATCGGACTCTCTGGATGTCCTGTAACTGGCGGCGCACCTCATTAAAAGCTGCACGGGCTCTAGCGGTTTTTGTGGTGTAGTCCGGGAAGACTAAGATGGTCATGTCTCTTATTGTGATACGTTGCAGTTCCCTGGCCCGCCGGAGAATATTTGCACAGTCCGAGTAGTAATGCAACCTGATTACTATAGCATGAGGACGCCCGCCGGGTTGAAGGTTCACAGTCCGGTGCGCGCAAGTGGTTCCTTCTTGAGTGCAAAGGCTTCCATCAGAAGTGATGACACATACTCACAAGATAACGTTTGGTCCTTGGGCACACCCACAATGCGCACATTATTACGGCGGGATCTGGACTTTAAATCTTCACATTTATTCTCCAGTCTGTCCAAATCTTTAGACATGATCTCCACCTTGGCACGAAGATTTACCATATCATCCGTGTAGGTGCTAAGTGCCTCGACAACAGTGTGCCTGAGCCCTGCGACATCTTGTTTTACTTTGTCAACGGAGGAAAGTTCAGTCTTAAGCACACACAGCTCATTTCTCACTGATATCAAATGCGTACTAAAAGCTTCTTGCAATTCGGTTTGCTTCGTTTAAAAAGTGTTTTCATCTCTTCCCGAAAAGCATCCAGATGTTCAATCTTCAAAACAGTTACATTGCTTCAAAACAGTTACATTGCTGGCAGTTCTTCGGACGCCTCGGGCGCTGATGTACAAGGCAGAGAGGATGCGGAACTAATAGTAGGCCCCGACTGAGGAGGCGGCGGCACATTCGCATTTCTGCCCTTGCGTGACATCTTGATCAATAAAAATGAGAAAAGTGCACACCTTAAGTTTAGGTATGCCTGAAACACAAGTATTGGGAGTTAAAAAAAAATGTGCCAAACTATTGGATAATAACAATCTGCGCAGGAGCTGTTAGCCACGTCCTACTCCATGTTAAGCCAAACCAGAATTTTTCTGAATTATACTTCAGTTGCGGTGCCATTTCCATCCTTGTGCATGCTATTAAAGTTATGCCTCATGGCTTTAAGCTCTGAAGCCCCAAGTGGACGCGTCATGTCCCTTGTGTCCATGTGCAGACCAGATCAGCCTGCAGGCCTTCAGCCGGTACTTAGGCGGAGACGAGAATGGTGTGGTGCCTCCAGAACGGCTGGACGTCATCGATGACATGAACCAACCTCTGTCACACTACTTCATCAACTCCTCCCACAACACCTACCTCACAGGTATGAACACAGACACAACACCTACCTCACAGGTATGAACACAGACACAACACCTACCTCACAGGTGTGAACACAGACACAACACCTACCTCACAGGTGTGAACACAGACACAACACCTACCTCACAGGTATGAACACAGACACAACACCTACCTCACAGGTATGAACACAGACACAACACCTACCTCACAGGTGTGAACACACACACACACACACCCTCACACACACACACACACACACACACAACTCTACCTCACAGGCATGAACACACACACAACACCTACCTCACAAGTATGAACACACACACGCAAACGCACACACACACCGACCTCACTGGTATGAACACATAACACCTATCTCACAGGTATGAACACACACACACACACCTACACACTTAACACCTACCTCACAAGTATGAACACACACACCTACACACACAACACCTACCTCATAGGTGTGAACACACACACACACACACACACACCTACACACGCATAACACCTACCTCACAAGTATGAACACACACACACATACACACACACACACACACACACACACACACACACAACACCTACGTCACAGGTATGAACAC
>CM057106.1:25487580-25525080 GCA_029959045.1 Taenioides sp. WSHXM2023 | reverse complement strand
TGCACTATGTATGCCGTTTAAATGCAACAACCTCCTTAAATCCGGCTTTGCCCTGGTGCATGAGCTAAAGCTGTGTTTGTGTATAGACTGCCCCCTGTCTGAGAGCTTTGGAAGCCAGTGCTTGTCCAACGGAGAGGAGAGGCTCGCTGAGAGGATGATCAAATACTCGGAGCCTCGCAAGTCCATTGGTCAGTAAAAACATGATATGCAGGATGGACACCACACTGCACATGTACACAGGCCGGTTCTAAGTACAGAGGGCCTACAGCTGATAAGATCTTTGTAATGACAATGCTCCAATATCTTAAAAAAACCCCAACACATTATTCTTTCTTTATGTAATCCTGCATATTTAGTCTCCCTCTGTTGAATTCAAAGGACTTCATCTCAGTGTTTAAAAGATAAGATAAGATAAGATAAGATAAGATAAGATAAGATAAGATAAGATAAGATAAGATAAGATAAGATAATCCTTTATTCGTCCCACAGTGGGGAAATTTCAATGTCACAACGCAAGTTTCAGAAAAAGTAGGAAAACAAGAGCACACATCAAAAACAAGATAAATAATAATAAGTATTTACAATCAAAATATTGTGTACAGTGCAGTGATGGACAGTGGTGGTTAAATAAATAAATAAGTAGCAGGTAGTGATTGCACATTGTTATTATTGTTATTATTACTATGGCGATGACACATGACTAGCATTGATCATTATACAGTCTGACAGCAGCAGGAAGGAAAGACCTGCGAAATCTCTCCTTCACACAGCGAGGGCCTATAATGCAATATTTTTTGTTGTGTTGTTGGTTCATTCACAAATGTTTAACATACAAAACTTGCATATTTAGGCTGTGTTTTTTCTCTCAAACTTAAAATGCTTTTTTCCTCCTTGTGATGTCATTAAGTGGTAATACAGGAAATCCACTGTGTTCTATTTCATCCCTCCTGACTGCCAGAGGGCAGTGCTGAAAACACTGAATGTTCCCTTCTAACATGCACAGTTCGAGTAGTAATCCCAAATGAGTCACACCTGTGACCCAGGATGACGCCCCAGAGGTAATATAGCCCCCTATCATCCATGACTCTGTTCCTCATTTCTTCTCGTGTGCAGTTTGATCTACATGGCATTAACCATAGCCTAGAACTTGTGTGGTTTTTCTGTCGCTGGACACCCTTTCACCTTTTCACCCTCCAAGGGCTGCAAGAGTCTACATTTTTCTGGAGGATTGAAGGTACTATTTTCAATCCTCCATTATATTTATTTACTAAGCCTTTTGTTTGTGATGGTAGAGTTCGCGCCCCCTCTCCTAACACTTGGCTTTGGAGTTTATGCTAATCTGTTCTCTTTGGTGAAGGCCGCGTTCGTGCACCCTCTTCCATCAGTTACGTTTGTATTGTTAGTAGTACAGTATAGGCTGTCTATTGCTAACGGTGTTCGCCATTTTTGTTTTGTTTTTTGACTCTTGCAGTGAAGGTCACGTTCACGCACCCTCTTCTATCAATTAAAGTTTGATTGATACACTATATTGCCAAAAGTATTCCCTATAATATGACGCCGGTCCACCCTTTGCAGTTACAACAGCTTCAACTCTTCTGGGAAGGCTGTCCACAAGGTTTAGGAGTATATACTGTATGCCAATTCTAAGGAGGCATACAGTGCCACTGCCCTACCCCCACTGGGACGATCTGACCACAATCTGGTCCTGTTAATGCCTCAGTACGTCCCTGCAGTAAAGAGGCAGTCTGTTACCACTAGGACTGTAAGGAAGTGGAGTCAGGAAGCCAGCGATGCCCTTCAGGACTGCTTTGAGACCACAGACTGGAATGTGCTCTGCCTGCCGCATGGGGACAACATTGATAGCATGACGGACTGTATAATGGATTACATCAACTTCTGTGAGGATACAGCCGTCCCCACACGCACTGTCCGCTGTTACTCCAATAACAAGCCCTGGATCACCAGCCAGCTGAAGGATCTACTTAATAAGAAGAAGCAGGCCTTCACCTCTGGTGATAAGGACGAGGTGAAGAGGGTGCAACAGCAGCTGAAGATCCAGCTCAGACTAGGGCAAGATGCATACGGGAAAAGGCTTGAGGCAAAACTCCAGCAAAATAACATCAGGGAAGTGCGGCAAGGGATGAAGGCCATCACTGGCTTCAGCCCTCGATCAAAGCTGCAGGACAATAGCCCAGACAGATCAAACCTGCTCAATCTGCATTTTAATCGCTTCTCATCCCCTGGCACCCCCACCTCTACACCTCCCAGACGCCCAATCCACACCTCACCACAGACCACTCAGACGACCATTCATCAGCCCATCACCTCTGCTCCCACACCTGCTCCCACCCCCACGGAGGAACCCAGCTCTTTGTGTTTGTCACCTGCACAGGTGAAAAGGCAGTTGGAGAAAATTCACCATAACAAGTCTCCTGGACCAGACCAAGTCAACCCCCGCGTGCTGAGGACATGTGCTACACAGCTCACTGGGATCTTTCACTTTCTCTCACACACTGAGCCTGAAGCTTGAGAGGATACCGGTACTATGGAAGACCTCCTGCATTGTGCCTGTGCCCAAGAAGCCTATTCCATCTGGACTTAATGACTGGTGGCACCATCCCCTGGATCCTCTACAGATTGCCTATCAGTCCCACATTAGTGTGGATGATGCTGTGATCTATCTTTTGCAGCGGGCTCACTCTCACCTGGATAGTGTTGAGGGCTCTGTGAGGATATTGTTCTTCGATTTCTCCAGTGCTTTTAACACTATCCAGCCCTTTCTGATGAGTGAGAAGCTGCTCAGGATGGGTGTCAGCTCCTCCATTGTCTCCTGGATTAATGACTACCTGTCAGGCAGGCCTCAGTACGTGCAACTGGGGACCACCCTGTCTGACACTGTGGTCAGTAATGTAGGAGCTCCCCAGGGTACAGTCCTGTCTCCGTTCCTGTTCACTCTGTACACCTCTGATTTCCAGTACAGTTCCGGGTCCTGCCATCTGCAGAAGTTCTCTGATGACTCTGCAGTGGTCGGGTGTATCAGGGATGGACAGGAGCTGGAGTACAGGACACTGATTACAAACTTTGTGGAGTGGTCCCAGGCAAACCATCTGCTCCTGAACGTTGACAAGACCAAGGAACTGGTGATTGACTTTAGGAGAAAGAGGACACCTGTGGAGCCCATTGCCATCCAGGACCAGGACGTGGAAATAGTGGACTGCTACAAGTACCTTGGCGTACAGGTGAATAACAGACTTGACTGGAGGGACAACTGTAATGCTGTCTACAAGAAGAGCATGAGCAGACTCTACTTCCTGAGAAAGCTCAGGGCTCATTATTTCTCAAATCACCGAGTGGCTCCCGGGTCACCATTTCAAATCTCAATGTCCTTTTAACCAGTTGTAGTATTATGTTTGAGATGAAAAAATACCAAATTATAAGGCTCTATATGTAATACTTTTCGAGATACAGCCATTTAATGATGAGTAGTAGGCGCGTTTTGCGACGCTTAAGTTACAAATTGGCCTTTCGACCATTTTTGAAAGCCAATATTTCCCCAACCAATAGTGCTACAAAGCTGAAACTTTGCATTTTAACAGAACTCATGGAGTTTTGATTCCATGAGTTCATTTCAAATGTGAAATGTAATCAACAAATATGTTTTTATTGCAAATTTTGACATATCTCTGTGCAAAAGAAGCAGTTTGCATGAAAAAAATGTATTATGTGGGGTCACAGCAAGGATCCAAACAGGCAACCCTCGACGAAAATTGGTCTAACTTCAAAGCTCAAAATGGACATGTGGACAGTTAACAAGAATTATGAAACTTTGTCTGTTGAAAAACATCCCTAAGAGCTAACTGTGGTAAAAATTTTATCTTTGTTGCTCAATTCCTTCATACTTTTTCAGCATGGTGAAATTGAAGCAAAAAATCACTTCCGAAAATTTTAATTTTCTCATATTCTTCAACCATGGGGCAGTAAAGGTAATTTATTGAATAATTAAATCATCTGTAATAATACTGTTTTAGTCTGAACATTATAATGAACTTGCCTGGAAATCCAGAAGGATATCTCTCTGTATTTGTAATACAGCTCCATATCCGTCTGGTCCCCATGTCCTCCGCCCTGTTTGAAATGCCCGGTTCGACATGGTCGTGCAATCTGATTCGTTCATTGAAGTGACGCATCCTTTGCCGGCAACGTCACTCTTAGGCGGCGGAAGTTCCCCTCAGTTTTGAATCAAGATGGCGCACGCACTGGAGAGCTGAAAGTTTCTTCCATTCAGCTTTCAAATCTTAAATGGTCTTAAATTGCCAAAAACGCATAGTCATTAAAACCACAGCAGCTGACAGGTCTAGAGGCCTTTCTTTCTTTTTTTTTTTTTTTTTTTTTAAAGATGTTTTCGCATTGCTTCCTACCGGCTTTGGGAAAAGCTTAATCTATCAAACGGCTCCATTTGTTGGAACATCCCGTTGTAGTCGCCGTGTCTCCTCTGCACTCATGGAGCAGCAGGTACAGAGTCCTCTAAGCTCGGAGTTATCGCCATGCAGACAGCAAATGGGCTGAAGATGAAGGAGTCTGCTTTGAGGATTGTCATCTGTAGAATAAAGTATGATCAAGCAAATTACAAATTCATTCACATACAAACAATAAAGTAGTATTTGTTTATTTAGTTTTTTGTCATATTTTAGTGAAATAGTATCTCACCTTCATTCACACTGGGCATGTCCTCAGAGAGCCCTCCTGCCCCAGAGGTCAGGTAAAGTTCAGTGGAGACTTAGAGCTCCTGTAGTCTCTCTTCACACATGGCTATTAACTCCTTTTGTTTGCCGTTTGCATGCTGGTATGATGTTTTGATGGCCATTTTGCTTAACCTCTTAAAGGCAGCCTTTTTAGTGCCTCCATGCTGCAGTATACTATTTAGATAATAAGCAAAGGCTGACATCCGAGGCTCTCTCCCTCGTAGTGCTATACAAAGTGCAGTGCAAGCAGCTGGTAGACTTTTGCTGTTAACTGACTGGAAAATGGACAGCAAAAAATGAGACATGTTTTCAAGGTCCACAAGGAGATCTTCTGGTGTAGTTTTCCACAGCATAAATTTGTTGTTTGGGTTTGAGAGGCACTCACATTCTTCACTAATGATAAGGTGAATCTTTTATTTTATTTAAAGTTCTTTATGAGCTGAAATCAAGTTGGCTGCAGTTTTCAACTTTTTATTAGTTATGTTCTGAATGATCCCAGCTTCAGACGGAGAGGAAACCTTGACAACAGTTTTGCTTGTGTTCTCAGTAATGACCTGTGAAATAGAAGACATAATGTTCATAAATGTTAAAGAATATAGGATGTGACTTACAATTAATAACCATTTGTTAAAAAGACCATCTACTGATGCATCAAGGCTGTGGATAGTGGGGGAGAAGATACATCTTTCAACTCAGTCAATACCCATATCATCCTAATTTTCTCTTTATTACTGTGCAAATAGATCGGGAATGTGTTATAACACATCGATTAACGGCAATGTATGTGTCAACTTGTAAACGAACGTGCATTTAAAAAAGCACAACGTAGTTTTATAGGTTAATTATTTTAATTCTACAGAGTGACAAATGCCTTGATCCGTAAGAAGTAACACATTAGTGAATTGGGTTCTTCCATGTCTCTAATGTTTACTTAGTTATAGCCTACAGACTTAGCACTCAGTAAAGCGTTTAGCAATAGCACGCTTACCTGTGTGATGCTTCGCCTTGTTGCGGACTGAGTGGGGGGAGGACTACGCCGAATCTTCTTCAGTGCTCTTGGAGTTTTAGAAGGAGTTGAGCGTTCTCGTTTGTCACCAGGTCCAGATGAATCATCTGTTATTGTTTCAGTAGTGAGAGTTTCCATGTCTTGTTGCCATTTGCGAAAAATGGTTAGGTTCCATTCCAAGCGCCCGACAAGGCTTACATAAGGCTTGCACACTCTAATCGATCTATTTAACTCAAGTCTTAATGCAAGACCCAAGTTCACAAGTCGTTGCAACAACGGTGAGCTTCGTGACTTATAAAAGTTTCCAGTTACACCACGTCTCATGTTTTTACCGCAACAACGACACACGTCATTTACAACGATCTCTGTAGCGCTAGCCATGTTGAATTAGCTCTCCGTTCTTTGCTACTGTTTATTTACTTTCCCACTGTAGATTTTCGTGTCGCGTTGCCGACGTCACGTCCGCCCTTCTCTGATTGGTTCACTTCGCTGCCCGTTAGTTCTTCTCTGATTGGTTTATTTTGCTGTCTGTTTGCTCATTGTTGCCCGCCCAGGAAAATTTGCTGGACCACCAGTGACCAGACTCAGCCGCTGGTACAGCGATGAGTCTGGATTTTTCCAGGCAAATAATGAACAACAAAAACAATCAAACTGGATTATATCATACTTTTTTGTATTGAAAGTAATTTTTTCCATGTGCACATAACCATGCAGCAGAACATCTTACGGTATATAGTAACTTAGATAATAACTTTTCCTATACAATTTGACTTGAAATACATAAAATAAGATAACATACAATAACATACAGTGAACATTGTGAAACAAAAAAATGTTATTGTACATATAATTATAATGTAATGGTGGTGGCGTTTTATTTTCCCTTTTATTTTGGCAACCGTGCGATGATATTTTTGAAGTCTTTGAGTGACAAAGAATAATGACGAGCACTTCTTCCTTGCAAGTCTGGTGCATCAGTGTTACAGATAATGTGCTCTGTTGGCACCCAACATTGGTCTTTTCTTGAGGGTGGCGGTCAAGTAAGAGTGCTTTCATTTCTTTTCATGAAATCCACTAGGACATCTTTGTTTTCCTCCGAGTAGCTCTGGATGTTTCCAATGTACCACTGGTCATCATACATACAAGCAATATATTGTCCAGGCTTGTAGGTAACGCTTGGCAAGGCGGACTGTCTGTCAGCGATACTTGTGTGCATATTGTGTCTGCAGACACTCTCCTCATTTCCAGCTGATGCTGAGACACTGGTATGAAGCTGTGATGTGACCGAGTCCCAGGAGCTGTTTTGGCAGTCTGATACCTTCTCTCCAAACCATACTTAGCAGTACTTATTTTATGTATTTCAAGTCAAATTGTATAGGAAAAGTTATTATCTAAGTTACTATATACCGTAAGATGTTCTGCTGCATGGTTACGTGCACATGGAAAAAATTACTTTCAATACAAAAAAGTATGATATAATCCAGTTTGATTGTTTTTGTTGTTCATTATAATGTTCAGATTAAAACAGTATTATTACAGATGATTTAATTATTCAATAAATGACCTTTACTGCCCCATGGTTGAAGAATATTAATATTAATATTAAAATTTTCGGAAGTGATTTTTTGCTTCAATTTCACCATGCTGAAAAAGTATGAAGGAATTGAGCAACAAAGATATTTTTTTTTTAACCACAGTTAGCTCTTAGGGATGTTTTTCAGTAGACAAAGTTTCATAATTCTTGTTAGCTGTCCACGTGTCCATTTTGAGCTTTGAAGTTAGACCAATTTTCATCGAGGGTTGCCTGTTTGGATCCTTGCTGTGACCCCACATAATAAATTTTTTTCATACAAACTGCTTCTTTTGCACAGAGATATGTCAAAATTTGCAATAAAAACATATTTGTTGATTACATTTCACATTTTCTGTGTTTAAAATGTCAAAAGGTTTCGTTCGAAAAAGCATGAGCCTAGGATTTGAGGTATCAGTATCTTGTGAACCCCAATTTCTCGGTGCTTTCAGAAATACTGACCCTCAGGTCTTTCAATGTGTGCAGCAAGTTTCTGGAGATCTTCTACCAGTCTGTGGTGGCCAGCGCACTGTACTTCGCTGTGGTCTGCTGGGGGAGTGGCACCAGTAAAAGAGACATTGGGCGGATTGACAAACTGATCCGTAAAGCGGGTTACGTGATCGGCTGTGAGCTGGAGACATTTGTCACAGTGAGGGACAGGAGGTCACTGGACAAACTGCTCTCCATCATGGACACTCCTGCTCACCCACTGCACCAGACTATAGAGGGACAGAGGAGCTCATTCTCCAACAGGCTCCTTCAGCTCCGCTCAAACAGTGAGAGATTCAGGACTACATTCATACCATACGCCATTCAGTTGTACAACAACTCACCCTTATGTAACAGATAATACTCCCTACAACTGTACAACAAGTTAATCTCAAGTAACGGATTACCTCATGCCCTGTCAATCAGCATAGTATTTGCAGCGTCGTTCTTGTCTCTTGTATATAGCTGTGACTATATAGTTTATTACTTTATTACTTATATTTCTATTTTATTTTGACTTGTACATATACATTTTTTATAATTATGTCTTATTTGACACCTGTCTCTTACTCTTTTTGCTATACCATCTATTTTTGTTACTCTCTGTTATTATATTATATTGGATGTGTGAGCTACTGTATCCTAATAATTTCCCTTGTGGATCAATAAAGTTTGTCTAAGTCTAAGTCTCTCCCACCTTGGTTTCTTTGCTTGCCAATTGACCACTGTCTAGCTGTCTGAGTTCTCCCTATTTATACTGGTTGTGCTCGGCTGATCGCACCAGACTGATGGACGGCTGTCATTGTTGTGAGGTCTGTGGGTCCACTCTTCAAGTTGGTGATGGCCATGACCTTTGTCCAGCATGTCTCGGCCCTGACCACTTGAAGTAGGCATTGTCTAATAATCCATGCATGAACTGCAGTTACATGCCACTTGCTGTCAGAGTGGCAAGGATGGCACAACTAAATTTCGCAGGTGGTGGCGATGAAGTCATTATTACAGGCTCATCACATGGACACACCTGCTTCAGAGGCTGGGATGTCTTCCGAATCAATGCCTGTTCTGAACCCGGAGGATGATGTGCTCTCTCTGGTGGCGGCTGCCTCTCAAATTTCATGATGAGAAGGATGCACAGTCCTCGTGAGTTTCTGAGGATGGTTTGTATTCTTCCACACAAAGCTTTGGTAGTGACTCAACCGATAGCTCCATATGAGATGTTTTGCACAGTGCTCTGTATTGTTTCCTGCTGGAACTTCCAAAGCCTGAACAGCCTGGCCTTGGTAGTTCTTTCTTTAGACGCGGGCATGCTTCTATGCCTTTTACTCTATCCCCTCTGTGGAGTATCTCAGAGAGTTGCATGCCTGTTGGAGGGATCAAAGTGCTTTCTCCAGGCTCTCATCAGATAGCTGGATTCTGGCTGCTATGCACAGTGCAATGACAGCTGGTCTGGATCGCATCCCTGCTGCTGAACCAGCTGTGGCTTCTCTCATTGTCTCACGTGAGAAAGCCCTGCGCCAGGTTGTCAGGTGTCCAAGACCCCAATGCCGTGTGACAGATGACTTCATCACCAAGGTGTACAACTCTGGTGCGCAGGCTGGTCGTCTGGGCAGTTCTTTGGGGCACTTGCTTTTTGCCCTCTCTACCTCCCTCTCTGGAAGGAGGTTCTGGAAGGCAGAAGCTGAACACCTAGAGTCCGCAGCCAACAACAACAACATGTGCCGAGTCTATAGTCTGCTGCACCAAGCCCGTAATGGTCCACGCATTAAGACAGCCCTGGTGAAAGATTCTAATGGCCACCTCTTAACAACTGAAGCAACCTGCCTCGAACGCTGGAAAGAGCACTTCAGCCTCCTCCTGCAGCACAGCTCCATCCCGGCTGATTTCATCACCCCAGCCACTGCAAATGTTGCATCCACCAGCAACGCTTGCAGCACAGATCCTGTCACCCCAGAAGAAGTCAGAGTTGCTCTGAATAAAATCAACAACAGGAAGGCCCCCGGCATCTGCGCCATAACTGCTGAGATGCTGAAATCTGGTGGTGATGGCGTTGTTGAGTGGCTGACCCACATATTCAATCAGGTGTGGGAGACAGAGAGGCTTCCCAGTGACTGGACCAGAGGGGTCATTCTACCCTTCTGGAAACGCAAGGGTGACAGGCTAGACTGCTGCAACCACAGAGGCATTACCCTTCTCTCCATCCCCGGCAAGCTCTTTACCAGGATCTTGCTCACCCATGCTCTCCCAGCCATCAGAAGCAGTCGCCGTCCCCAGCAGGCTGGCTTCATGCCTAACCGCTCCACAACAGACCACATCTCCGCTGTTCATCTGCTGATAGAGAAGACCTATAAATTCCGCAAAGACCGACATCTCTACATCGGGTTCATAGATCTGAAGGCTGCCTTTGACACCGTCTGCCATGCTTCACTGTGGAGTATCCTACAGGCCCTTGGAGCACCACCCAAGATCGTCGCCCTACTCAAGCTGCTTTACAGCAACGCACAGAGCTGTGTCTGCGTTAACGGCAAAGACTCTGACTGGTTTCCCATCTCCAGTGGCGTCCGTCAGGGCTGCGTGGCTGCTCCCGACCTCTTCAACTGCATCATTGACCACCTGATGCTCAAGGTCTGTGAGCGGGTCCACGGAGTGTCCTTTGGCGACTACCACCTGACTGACCTGGAGTACGCTGACGACACCACTCTGCTCAGCACATCCTATAGCCAGCTGAGAGACGCTCTGGGCATATACAGTGAAGAGGCAGGGAAGCTTGGCCTCCAAGTGAGCTGGGCTAAGACCAAATTTATGCATGTCGGTGATGGGCCGGATCCACCCCCCCTGCAGCTTGGCAATGATATTGTAGAGCCTGTCAAGTGCTTTGTGTACCTGGGGTCCATAGTGACCGACAATGGAGACCTAAATCCAGAGATCAACCACAGAAGAGCCCTGGCAGCATCAGCCCTGCAGTCCCTCTGGAAACCACTCTGGCGACATTCTACCATCTCACGCATGATGAAGCTCTGGATATATAACTCCGCCGTACTCTCCATCCTGCTGTATGGCTCGGAGACATGGCCCCTGAGCAAGACTCTGGCTGCCAGAGTAGATGGCTTCGATAGCAGAGCTCTCCGCACCATCAAAAACATCAGGTGGCCCCAGCGAGTTTCCAACCAGGTGCTCAGAGCTCGCACGCGCCAGCCCAGAGCATCTTGCCTGGCTGCGCAACGCCGCACCCGCTGGTTTGGTCATGTCCTCCGCCTTCCTGCTGACCATCCCACGAGAGCCATCCTCCAGTTTGATCCAAAGGCAGCAGGCTGGAAACGACGATGGCTTGACGTAATCGCGGGCGACCTCCAACAACTTGGAGTCACCGTGGAGGACGCAGAGCAGCTGGCCCAAGACCGCCAGCACTGGAAAAAACTGGTTCATCTGGTCGGCTCAACGCACGGGGACGGGACGCCCCCCCCCTTCGCTGGAGCCCTAACTAACTAACCTCCCTCCAGGAGGGGAATGGTGCAGCAACAGCTGCTGATTTTAGTGATGCTTTTGCATTGATGACAAGAGAGCTTGGACATGTTATGTCTTTTCTGGTTCAGGCTTGCCAGCAGATTTGGCTCGCTCAATCTCCCCTGACAGAGGTGTGCTGCAGACCTCGCAGTGTGCCTGAAGAACCAGGGCAGTTGTTTGGTTCAGCTGCCTTGGAGGCATTGGAACGCACTGTCCGTGCTCGACAGACGAGACAGCAGCTTTCTGGCCTCAGCAGAGCTATGCCCCCTCCTTGGCAGCCAAAGCGCCTGACTGCTGGCTCCAGTGCTTGGCTGCCCCCTCGGGATTGGCCTCGTGATGGACACTTCCCTCAAGACAGGCCTGGCAGGGATTTTTGTAATGAACTTTGCCAAACAATGCGGCAGCCCAGGGCCCCTAAGGGCCGTGGGGCCAGGAATTGAAACCTTGAGGCCGGCCGTTGGATACTTCTCCTATCAGCAGCTCAGCTATTGGGCTGCTCATGCATCAGATCCATGGGTGGTTGCCACGTTGGCTCATGGATTTCAGGCCGGGTCAAGATGACGATAATCAATGACCTGGCAAAAGCTCAAGCACTGGATCAGGAGCTGTCCGCCCTCCTGGCTAAAGGTGCCATTGAAGCAGTAGATCCCCTGCTGCAGCCCAGCGGTTACTACTCCACATATTTCCTTGTACCCAAAAAGACAGGTGGATTTTGTCCCATTTTGGATCTACGGGGATACAATCGTTTCATGAAGGTCTTACTGTTCCACATGCTCACCACAGCAGAGGTTCTTCAAACCCTCGCAGTGGGGGAATGGTTTACGTCTGTAGACCTCAAAGATGCTTACTTTCATGTGCCCACTGCACCACAACACCAGAGATTTCTCAGGTTTGCCTATCGAGGTCATCATTGGCAATTCCGGGTTCTCCCATTTGGGCTCTCCCTCTCTCCGAGGGTGTTCACCCGATGTGTGAAGCCAGCCTTGCTCCTTTGCAAGCCACTGGACTGAAGATAGTGATATAGCCAAACGATTGGCTGATTTGTGCTCCATCCAAAGCACGTGCGAAGCAGGACACTGATCACCTGCTTGCTCATGTGTGGTGTCTCCACCCAGAGGAGGTGGCATAGGATCTGGGACGTTTTTCGGCAGGAAAGGAGTCACTTTGAGGTGAACAAAGTGACTCCTGTTTGCCTCAAAGTCCTCTATTGTTTTCCCTCATGAGGGAGCCAGATTCTCTGAGACAAGATGCACTGTCACACACCTGGCCCCAGTGCCTCCTCTATGCTTTCCGCTCTCTTCCTCTGATTTGGCCAACCCTATAGAGGGTTCTCCAGGAAGGCCACATACTGTTGCTGGTTGCCCCATGCTGGCCAACACGACTGTGGTTTCCGTTGCTGTACAGTATATGTTGCAGTCTCCCGTGGCATCTCCTGGCCAGGAGTGTGGCCATTGACAGGCCCGAGCTGTAACTGATCGGTTTCACCGAGCCTATTCGGCAAACACTCTTGAATGCCAGAGCAGCCTCCACTGCCTGCGGTGAGGATTCTGTGTCTTGTTCGGTGCCTGTTATCCTGGAGTTCCTCCAGTCTCTCCTGGAAAATGGACAGTCTCCATTCACTCTTAAGGTGTATGTTGCTGTCATCATGGTTTGGTTGGAAGCTGTACAGTTGGGGGCCATAACTTGGTTTCTCTTATTCTACAGGGTGCTTGCAGGTTGCGCACACCAACTACACCACAAGCTCCAGTGTGGGACTTGTCATTAGTCTTGGAGTCTCTGTGTGGTCCTCCATTTGAGCCTTTGGCACAGGCAGACCTCAAGTGGCATTCATGTAGGACTGCATTTTTATTGGCTATTGTGTCACCGAAACGAGTCAGTGAGTTACATGCCCTTTCTGTCAGTCCTTCCTGTCTCAGGTAGAGTCTGGATAGTTCTGGTGTCACCCTGTGGCTGAACACAGTGTTTGTGCCGAAGGTGTTGTCCCTTTCTCACTGTAACAAGCCTTTGAGTTTAGCTCGGTTTGAGCCCCCGCTCGGAGAGGACAGGGACAAGCTGCAGTTGTTATGCCCAGTCCAGGCACTGGAAACCTGTATAGCAGCCATGGCAGTTAAGAGGCGTTCAGACCAGCTGTTCCTGTGTTATGGGGGTGCTAAGAAGTGCTGTCCTCTTTCCAGACAGCACCTTTCACACTGGGTTGTTGAGACCATTCACCATGCCTACAGTGTGGTGGGCCGCAACCCTCCATCTGGTGTGAAGGCCCATTCTACTCGAGGCGTCTCCACTTCATGGGCAGCCATGAGAGGGTTCCCTTTGGAGACCATATGTGCTGCCGCATCTTGGGCTTCACCAAGCACAATTAATAGATTCTACAACGTCAATGTGGTCTCTCCTTATCCTCTTGGCGTGGTTCTTCATGAATCTCTGGGCTCTTTTCAGTAAGGTATTTGCTCAGGATTCTTCGTGACATAGCTGGTATTAGTCATTCCATGCTTTCAGCATGTTAGGAGGGATGAAATAGAACGAAAGTTAAGAATGTGTGTAGAATTCCTCAGTCCCCTAAGTACATGTGTAGAATCCCTCAGTCCCTCAGTATGTAACTATGGTTCTATGAATCCCGGATAACCACCAGAGATACTCTGTCACTCAGGATCCTCACATTTCCACGAGAAGATTCTGTACAAACAGAGTCACTGATGACAGGGGACTATATTACCTCCTGGATGTTATCTATTTGGTATTACTACTCGAACTGTGCATGCGTGAAAGGAACATTCAGTGCTTTCAGCACCGTCCTCTGGCGGCGATCTGGGATTCTTAGAACCGTAGTTACATACATAACTTTCTTTTTTTTTCCATACACCTTCACTCATCATTTGGAGATGATATTGTTCATTTGGATCGTTTCATCTCTGGATTTGCCTTAGATTTTTTTAAAGTTAAAACTAATTGTTTTAGCTTTACCAGCACTAGCTTTTTGAAAGATTTAAAGATTTTAAATTAAGAATCTCAACTGTACAAAAGGCAGAACAAAAATATTAAAAATTAAAAGCTACAACGTAAGATTAGAGGGAGAGAGAGGAGAATTTTTAAAGAAAACTTTATTGATCCTGAGGGAAATTCAAGTTTTGCTGCAGCAATATTTACACTGCTCTTCTCAGTCGCCTTTGTGTCACAGTATTATTCTTGAGTAATGAAAAGTAAAGCAGATCAGTTGAGGCTAAAAGTAGCTTTTAACTTTTACACTACCACTAAATGACATCACAAGGTGAAACTGAGTATTTTGAACTTTGGGGATGTAGACAGCGTAATAATCTATGTGTGAATGAAACAAAATACAATTCCAGGTATGTTTTTGAGGTAACAGCATTCTAACATGGCCAGAAGACTTCTACACATATCTAACTTTTATCTTGGCATGCTAATATCACCTACTTATACGATGGATCATTCTAGGCAGATGAATTACACATCCATGGAGATTGGAGATTCTAGCTGCACCGTTTTTAGCTTGATACAAAATGGGTTCCTATTCAGTTTTCCAGATGTTTTCCAGATGCCAGATGAGGTCTTTTCTAATTGTCTAGAAGTTAGAAAAAAGTAGTTATAAAGCCTAAATAATCTATAGTCCAATGTGAGATCCTGTACATTGTGTCTTTACTATATAAAAACAGGAAGTTCAGCACAAAGGCCCTTGCTAATTGTTTGTTTTCTGGGTTGCAGGCGGTGAGGGGGAGAGTGAGGAGGAGGAGGAGGAAGAACCCCTGACCGAGCTCAAGAAGCCCAACTCAGATGAGGTGAGTTTATAGTGGTTGGACAAAATCAGAGTAGCCAAAAATTGGACAAAGGTACGACTAGTGTTACTTCAAAATAATATTACTCAAGTAGAAATTCAAAGTAGTGGTCCAAGAAATTACTCAAGTAAGAGTAAAAATGTATTTGGGAAAAGTACAACACAAGTAAGAGAAACTTAGAACTGTTGTTAATGTAATTTGAAGGACAAAACATTAAAGCACAAAATCTGATATTTTCAAATTATAGAAACAAAAAAGAAACTAAATCATGTCTGATGGAGCGGTGGAGGAAACACAAATGTTCAAATAATTTCATATTGTCAACATAAAGCTTTTGTCACTTTAGACTTGAGGACGCCACACACTACAGGATTCATCCGGTTTTAAAGGATTTTTAAATGTTCGTCAAAAAGTGCACACCACACCACACGAGGAGAATCTTATGAGATTTTAAATCTCTGAGGGCAGATTGCTGCCGGATATGTCTGCGTACCACATGCTACAAAGTTGTGAGCACGATCACGTCTGCTGTTTCCTGTCTAGAGTAAAATGACTCGCTTTGGGATTCGTAAGTGTTCAAAAGGTCAGAGCATTCCACTTCTAGTTTAGATACAAGTCAAACTATGTTATTATTTGTGAAATGTGGCGCAATACTTCAGATACATGATTTTTAAGGCTGGTGATAAAGTACACTAGAAGTAGAGTCACTATCGCTTATTTGCAGCTTCACCCAGATCCGCGCGCTGCGTGGATGTAAAGAGATACATGTGAGGAACTGCTCTCGCCTTTTTACTTTTAAGAACACTTCAAACTGGATTAATAGCGATGTTTTGTGGACTGGTTGTCATTATTTACCGAGAACAAATTCTATGGATAGTGTGGATGAAATGCTGCAGTTTAAATTTACAACTTTACCAGGGGTGAGTAATAATTATTTTTGCTGTTTATGTCTTGTGCTTCTGTGTCCGTCACTCCTCTGCCCCTGATGCTCTGCTTTATTGGCTGTTGCCGTAACTTAGCTGATGTTTGGTGGTTTTGATCTGACAGAGCAGCTCAGAGTCAAACTGACACCACACACATGAAGAGCGTAGTGGCTTCAAAATCGTATACGAAGATACAAAGTCAGGTCACACCTGAAGCCGAGAAGCAAATCGCAGCCTAAATCTGGCAAATTCTCCTGTAATGTGTGGTGGCCTTTACTTAAAGTGGGAAGAATCACCAAATCATTTAGTCAATAGTACTGTATCCCAATAAAATATGACTTAAATTGGAGTAGAAGTATGCTGCTAGAAAAGTCCTCTGAAAATTAAATTTCTTTAAAAAGTTAGTCAAGTAAATGTAACTGATCCATGCATGTACACCCATGTGTCAATTCTGTCACATTCTGTCACAACTGAATAATTTGTTTGTGAATATATTTTCAAAATAATAAAGGGTAGCATGGTGATCTAAATATGCAATGTGTTAGTAGTTAATACCCCACAGAAGTAAAATAACCCCTCTTTAAATGTAGAACTAATCAATAGGAATACTAATCAGGCTATCGCTACTGTATTTGTTACTATAGCAATCTAACCACTGTAAAATGTGAGCTGCCTTTGTGACACCGGAAATAAGGTTTGGGGCTTCACTAACCGAGCTTGTACCTGTGTGTCCCAGGGCACGGCCAGCAGTGAGGTCAACGCCACAGAGGAGATGTCCACTCTCGTCAACTATATTGAACCTGTCAAGTTCAAGAGCTTCGAAGTGGCATGCAGTAAGTGTCTGCACCATGGACTGTATATAATAATAATACATCAGTTTTATATAGCGCTTTTCTGGACACTCAAAGGCGCTTTACATTGCATTATTCATTCACTTCCCAGGGCAGCCTGACGGAAGTGAGGCTGCCAATCTGCGCCATCGGCCCCTCCGACCACCGCCATCACTCACGCACACACCACTTTCATACTAGGCAATGTAGGTGAAGTGCCTTGCCTAAGGAAACCACGACAGTTTTTAGCACCCCACTGTGGCACCTGATTTTCCCAGTGGTCTCCCATCCAAGTACTAACCAGCCCAGCTTTGCTTAGCTTCTGAGATCTGACGGGATCAGGCTTTGACAAGCTGGTATGGCCGCTGTATATATAAATGGACATATCTAAAGCGCCAGCCACCACATTCCAAATAGGAAGTGAGCATGCAGGCACTTCTGGCTCTTTCTGACCCTGGCTCCTATTGACTTGCATTGGAATATTGTCGCCCCTCTCTGTAACTGCTGCAGTTAGTAGTCTTAAAATGTTTGTATTAATCCACTCTACATGATCCTGGGGTATTTTATTTAGCTATTTTGTCCATTAAAAAAATCCTATTTCTAATATGGAGCCTGGCTCCAAAATCACCCGTGTAACAGCTAGCATCGTGAGCTTCATTTGAATGGAGCCTAACACTATGGGTGACGTCACACTTGTTTAATCCACTTCTTTATACAGCCTATGGTCTGCACATCAGCAACTACACAAAACATACAGTGCCCATTCTTCTACCAGTATCTGGGTGGGTTTCAACCATAGACTATATATAGATGTGGACTGAGCAAATGTGACCTCACCTATGACATTCAGTTGCAGCCAAATGAAGCTAATTGAGGCTAGCAGTCATAGCAGCAATTTGCAACCAAGTTCCGTATTTGGAATCAGAGTATGTAACCAAAGAGCCAATTATTGGTTGGGGTTAGGGCTTAGGGTACTGTTAGGGGTTAGTTTTGTAGGGTGCTGGCACCTAGTAATGATGTGCTATTGATATTTTGCAGTGACATCATGCTGGCAGTGTTTTTTCATGTATGTCTTTGTTGGAATGTTCCGCAGTTTCCATTGTGACACAATGCACATATTGGCAAACACAGCCAAAAATATTTAGCCTGCAAACTAAAGAAGAAATATACTAAATTAATTCAAACGGCACGTTTTCAGGATCCTGTGAGCAATGTGAGCGTTCATGGTCCTGTTTAGGTGCTTAAATTTTCAACAAAAATGGTGAGAGTGGCTAAGAGAAAAACTGTTGGCTAATGCTAGCTAGCTTGTGACTGTAATGTAATGTGTCAGTTCTTTATGGTCAGATTGTGTTCAAATAAACCTCAGATTAAAGTCTCCAATCCAGTCCACTTTATTTCTATAGCACATTTCATAAACAAAGACTGTTTCCAAAGTGCTGCACATAGAGAAAAAAAATCTGCAATTTAATACAGTAAAAACATAATAAAAACAACAGATTAAAAACAAATAAAACCTTGAAATAGGCCCAAAAGAATAAATCAATAAAATTAATAAAACAAAACAATAAAACAGATGACCACACTCACACAGTGTTAAAAGCCAGAGAGTAAAGTGGGTAAAAGTCTAAATTGAGTAACAGAGCCTCAGATAGAGTAGTGCCAACAATTACACCCTTGGCTATTGCATGTTGATGACATCAGTGGAAATCAGTGCGGTACAAAAAAGTTTATTTTATTAATAATTGATACTGTCTGTGTATTTATTTAAAATCTACCCTCTGTATGTCAGTCAGACAGATGATATACGTGTGATTGGCAACAGTTTTATATATTTTGTTTTTATATAGAGAGGAACAAGTTCTTTGAGATGTCGTCGTTCGTGGAGACCAAAGGCATGGACATCCTGAAGAACTCCCCGGTGAAGTTTGTGGAGTATCCTTTTCCATAATAACTCTTATCTAATTCTAATCACGCTTGTGCCAGTGTCACTTGGTCCTCCTCATGCTGATTGTGCTATCCTATACAAATGGATTACATATCATTTTCAATATACTGCAATGGACTGTCTTAAGTGTTAAGGCTATTGAGACCTGGACATTTTTTAGCTCAATTAGGTTTTTTTTTTTGTTTTTTGTTTTTTTTTTAATGCCAAAATGATGTTGCCTGTAATGGTTTGGTGTATAATGAATTCATAATTAATAATTAATTAATCATTATCAATATAATTTGTAATAAATACATAAAAAAAATACATAAATCTACTGATGGAATGTATTGCTAGCCAAAAATAAAATTCCCTTGCATTTGGCCTACTGGATATTGTCAAAATTAAGTTGTTTTTTTTATGGTATTATAAAAAAATTGAAATTAGGTTCTTAAATTCTTTGTTAATTAGCTTATAGCTTTATTAACCAAATTTGAACATTTATCAGAAGAAACAATGTATGTTAAATGACATAGTTTAGCTACAATGTGGTTCCTTGACAGCTTCATGTCAGATACAACAAGAACCAGCTGAGTCGGATCTACCCCAAAGGAACCAGGGTGGACAGTTCCAACTACATGCCCCAACTCTTCTGGAACGTGGGCTGCCAGATGGTGGCACTAAACTTCCAGACACTTGGTAAGAACACAGTTTACACAGTATATGCCTGACAGGTAACATGATAATCTTGGGACAAAGAACTAGGGCTTTGACTCCGAACTTCGTTATTCGAATATAATTCGAATATTTCAAAAAATGGAGATATTCGAACAAAGCCCTTAATATTCTAACCTGTTTTGTTTTTTTGTTTTTTTGTAAATGTGTTTGCTTGTAAACATTGTTTTCGATTCAAGATTCCATTTTTTCACACCTGGTGAAGTTGTAAATCGCGAGTTCATTAGCCACCCAGGCGCTGTCAACGGAAAACTACCCAACAGCATCTGCGGTTCTCCCCCTGCAGTATGAGCTTCTGACACAACTCCAGCCCTCCACCGATGACCCGACAGGAGTGAAAGAGATGAAAACAATAATGTCAGCTGATCTGAAGGCGCGATATGACTCCGACAACGATGCTTTTTTGCTACTGAACACACAGACTGATACACTGCCCTCTGGTGGACAGAACATGTACAACTTAAGTTTGATACCAATATAGGTCTTACTGAAGGCATTTAAATATTAATACAAATATTCAAATATATTCGAATATTAATATTAATAAACAAACGAACTTCGAATATGATTTTTGGGCAAAAGTCAAAGCCCTACAAAGAACTACAGTAGATGTAAACAGAGGTGGGTAGTCTGTCTGGACGTAACATGTAAAACATGAAATAATGCATAAAATCTAGTATTTTCAAAAGATGGACATAAAATGAGACAAACTAAATCATATGATTTAGTTCAGGGGTGTCCAAACTTTTTTCATCAAGGGCCACATATCTAAACACAGACGGAGCGGAGGGCCGATCGAGGGCCATGGACTGGTGCTCAGTACAGTGAATAATTGAAATATATGCATGTTTAACAACTTAGAATGAGCTATCAGTCCTTTATTCATGCTAAGATCCACAAAACCACACAATAAATATTAAATATCATCTTACCAAGGTAGATTTTCAAAAAAACTTCAAGGTAATTTGGGCCAATTCACCTGGAAGCCTGAGGGGCAAGAAAAATTTGTCTGAGGGCCGCATTTGGCCCACGGGCCATAGTTTGGGCATGCCTAATTTAGCTTGTGAAGGAGCGGTGCAAGAAATTCATAGTGGGAAGAGTAACCAAATGCATCATTTCAATACTGGTATTGGATGTCTGTGCTGACATCCAATATTTTACTTTCCAAATATCGGTTCACCTGATATCCTGGTTGGGCCAAGAAATTGATGCAATTGATGACAGCTGGTTGTAGTTGGCCCAGAAAGTCACATTGCATTATTTATACAAAGTAGTTGTATAATTATTTGAGGTATAAAGAACAGCTACATAACACATTTGGATCAGTTTTGTCTTATTTTATTTTAAAGGAAATAAATTATGTTTTTAGTTTCTGCACAGGTATCAGTTATTGGGTATTGACAAATACTTAAAGCCATAATATCTAAATGGGTATCAGACCTGAAAAACTTTTATCGGTGCATCCCTGTCATTTTTTATATGCCAAAATTGACTGTTTTGTCTGTTTAATGATTTTTAGAATGAAATAATCTAACAGATGTAATATCCAAACCATTATTATTCATTACTATTTAGTAATCCTTTCACTGGATACTTTTAAGTAAATGTACCTTTACCTGAGTACTATGTCCCCTCCCTCTGGTCATACGAACTTATGTTGCGTTTGATTATCCATCCGTCTCAGAGGTCCAAGGACGTTGCCTAGCGACACTCACTGATACGCCCCTTTTCTTCAGACGGCGAACTTGCCTGCTTGGAAAACTCGCAGGAGACTGAGCAAGGATTCTGAGATAGAATCCAAGATGGCTGCACCCAGTGTCACTTTTAAGTATGAACTGTTTTCATTGTGTTTGGACCGCTTTGGTGGTTTAAATGACAATTTCGATCACTCGTATTACTGCAATACCTTACTGTGTCTGTATCACTGCCAGTGGGTATGGTAGTCGCTCTTATGGTGAGGCCAATGTTGAAGAAAGACTTGTGTTGTGACTTGTGACTTGTGTTGGGTGTTGCTAAATGTCCCTAGGGTTGCAAACAGAAGACGAACAACAACAATAACAGCTTTCTAGGTGACGTCCATGTTTTTCTCCAAGTTGGACACGCGAAACATAATAAAACGCTTGGAGTGTGGACGCAACGTCATATCCGAGATCCGAGTGGGCTTGCAGAGAATAACAGAATGCAGTATTACACTCTCTCCTCTGCCCCTCCTCTCTCTTCTCCCACTCTTTTCTCCTCTGCCCCTCCTCTCTCCTCTGCCCCTCTTCTCTCCTCTGCCCCTCCTCTCTCCTCTGCCCCCCCTCTCTCCAGACCTCCCCATGCAGCTCAACATGGGAGTGTTCGAGTACAACGGCCACAGCGGGTACCTGCTCAAACCTGAGTTTATGAGGAGAACTGACAAGTGCTTTGACCCCTTCACAGAGGACACTGTGGATGGCATTGTTGCAAACACCATCAAAATCAGGGTGAGGATTGGTGTATAGTGGTACACGTGTTACTCCAGTTAAGCTCATTACGTCTTCTGATATATTCACTAAGTCTGTCACGATAACACATTTTGAAGTGCAATGTATTGCTGAAATAAGTATAGATGATAAACAATAATACTGACACTAATTTATGACACTGACACATTAACCTAAATCTACGATATTGTAAATGGAAAAAAAATCATGAGCTGCAATAAATAGTCAAAAGAAACACTTTAGTACTTGGTTTGCATCTGTAATGAATCATAGAAGTAATTCATTCAACCTTCTATGGCTCAAATCTTATCCTATAGCCAAATTTCCCCTAGAGTGCAAAGAAAATGTACACACGATAAAAACTGACCAATGTGGCCTTCAGTCCAACTTTTGTTGACCCTCGGGACCCTCTTCTGCTAGTCCAAATGATCAGTGACAGTGAAGGTTTACTGCAAATTTTTGGAAGCCGATATCCATATCGGATTGTGCATCCCTAAACCTGTACATACTGTTTGAGTACTGTCATAATCATGTTATATGCATCCATCTGATGTACTGTACTGACTAGGCTATGGCCCTTCCCTTTGTATACAGCTGCATTTCGATGACTAAAATACAGTTTCATGACATATTTATCTGTTCAGAAGTAGTAACTGGGATGCTAGTAGCTCAGTTGGTCGAGTGCTCGTCCTCTGATCCAAATCCCAGTGTCTGTGCACACTGGTGTGTGAATGTGTGTGTGAATTGTGTGAATGGGTGAGTGGTGGCTTGAAGGTAAAAAGAGCTGTAAATGTGACCATTTCATTGTGATTGTGAGCAGGTAATCTCAGGCCAGTTCCTGACAGACAAACGTGTGGGCGTGTATGTGGAGGTAGACATGTTTGGACTGCCCACAGACACAAAGAGGAAGTATAGAACCAAAACCTCAAATGGGAACTCACTGGACCCGGTGTGGGAAGACGAGACCTTTGAGTTTAACAAGGTAACATGCAAGAAGCCATTTAAGAATTTGGATTATTCATTTCAATCAAATCAGGTGTATATAGAAGATTTTTTAAAAAAGGACCTTTTAAAGAACCTTTTACACTGCGTTCCAAATTATTATGCAAATATTTTTCTCTGATTTTGCCAGATTGTCAATATAAATGATAGTCATCATAATTTTCAAGTCATCAGCCTTTAGACTACAATTCGAATGTTGAAGCCTTCCAATGATAACAGTATTTTTTCTTCAAAAATAAAAACTTAAAATGCACTGTTCCAAATTATTATGCACAACATAGTTTCAACAACCATGTTATTGTTGTAAAGAACTGAAAATGGTCATTTTTTTTTTTTTTTTTTTCAATTAGAAGCATTAGCATATTACTGAAATCAAAAGCTATTTCAATCAAAACATCTTAACAGGTCCAGTTACATTTGAACATAGGAGCCCTTATTTAGGAGCTTCACAGTTCTGCATCCATTGAACTTGTGAGTTTGTGGAGAGTTTCTGCTTGAATTTCTTTGCAGGATGTCACAATAGCCTCCCAGAGCTGCTGTTTGAATGTGAACTGCCTCCTGCCCTCATAGATCTTTCACTTGAGGAGCTCCAAAGGTTCTCAATAGGGTTGAGGTCAGGGGAGGATGGGGGGCCACACCATGAGTTTCTCTTCTTTTATGCCCATAGCAGCCAATGCTGCAGAAGTATTCCTTGCAGCATGAGATGGAGCATTGATTTTGCTACAGAATGCACGGTTCTTCTTTTTGTACCATGGAAGAAAGTGGTCAGTCAGAAACTCCACATACTTCACAGAGGTTATTTTCACACCTTCAGGGACCCTAAAGGTTCTGACTAGCTCTCTCCCCATGATTTCGGCCTAAAACATGACTCCACCACCTCCTTGCTGACGTCGTAGCCTGGTTAGCTACGATGGTGGCCGTTCAACAACCATCCACCACTCCATCCATCTGGACCATCCAGGGTTGCACGCCATTCATCAGTGAACAAAACTGTTTGAAAATGAGTCTTCATGTATTTCTGGGCCCAAGGGTGGCCAAATAGAAGGTGTATGCATAAATGCAAGCCTCTGGAGGATCCTACACCTTGATCTTCACGGGACTCTAGAGGCACCAGCAGCTTCAAATACCTGCTTGCTGCTTTGTAATGGCATTTTAGCAGCTGCTCTCTTAATCCGATGTATTTGTTTGGCAGAAACCTTCCTCATTGTGCCTTTATCTGCACGAATCCATGTGTGCTCTGAATCAGCTACAGATTTCTTCATAGTATGATGATCACGCTTAGTTTTCTAAGGTTTTCATACCTTGTCCAAGGTATTCAACTATTTCACACTTTTAGCACTAGAGAGCTCCTTTTTCTTTCCCATATTGCTTGAAAATGGGGTTCTGCTTAATAATGTGGAACATCCTTCTTAAGTCGTTTTTCCTTTAATTGGACTTACTTGGCAAACTCATTGGCACAGGTGTGTGAGATTGATTTCACTGACCCAATGAGCCTGAGACACAAGACCATCCATGAGTTTCACTGGAAAACAAAAAATTTACCTTTATGGCACTTAAACATAATTTGCATAATAATTTGGAATGTGGTGTATGCAAAAAACTTTTCAGAGCTTTTAATGAATGATGAATAATGAATTTAATGAATAAAATGTTTCCATTTTCATTTACCCTCTCCAAGTTGTATTTAGGGTGATTCATGTATGTTTGTTTTTTATTAGCTGCTTTTTAGTGTGATGTGCAGCTAGAGATTTAAATTGTCCAAAGTATGGACATTAAACATAATGATCCATGGGCGTTATAGTTTCTGTTATAGCTTCTTTAAGTCAGTATTTGTAGAGGAATTAGTCCTTGAATGAGATCAATTTTTTTTTAAATATACAGTACCAGCTGGTACATTCTTTTCATATTGGGTCAATGTATATGATTACACAGGTTAAAAAATGCAATTTAAATGTTTTAAAGTCTACTGTTCCCCAGCTAAGATAAAGTTCAAACAAATATTGATTATTCAAATCCATACATAGTCTAAAATGAAACAAATAAAATGGATAACCTGTATTCTGAATTTCTGTTTTTCAGGTAGTCCTCCCAACACTGGCCTCTTTGAGAATAGCTGTTTTTGAGGAAAATGGCAAGTTCATTGGTCACCGCATCCTCCCTGTCTCTGCTATCAGACCTGGTGAGTGGAACATTAGACACATCTCATATGACACCTGTGACTGGCCCCTTGTAAACGTGTGTTGTTGTGGTGTTTAAGGCTACCACTACATCAACCTGAAGAACGAGCTGAACCAGCCCCTGCTCCTGCCCTCTTTGCTGGTGTGCACCGATGCCCACGACTACATCCCCAATGAACACTTGGGTAAAGATTTCTCTTCACTCACTATATAACTCACCTCCTATTTTAAACTGAATTTTCTAAATGCATGTAAATTTAGGACTACAATGACATTTCTGCTTTAGTACTAGTCTTGATTTGCTCCTGGTCTCCACTCAGTCACCATGACTTTACTTACTGAGGATCTTTTTTTTTTTTTTTTTTTTTTAAACTTTATTTTTATTAGAACATTTTAGTTTTATACACCAAACATCCTCACACACTGATTTCCAGAAGTAAAGAACACAACAATCATCAGACCAACAAAAAATTCATAAATGATAAAAAATAAAAATAGGAGGCCGTCAAGCAAATGACATCTACACAGATATATACAAAATTATATACATTAAGATTTGTTTTGATTGTAAGATTTCCATTTATTCCAATACAGTTCTCCTTTATCTGAGGAGTGTCTCAAAGAGAATGTTATTCGTTCCATAACCTGAATTTCGTTGATTATGTCCACCCATTCTGAAATAGTAGGAGGTTTCTCTTGTAGCCATTTTCGCGTGATCGCCGCCTTGCTGGCTGCTTGTAGTATCTGAAGGAGATATCTGTCTTTTTTTCTCAGCCCAGCTGGTATGTTTCCCAAATAAAATACACTAAAATTTTCTTCCAGTTGCAGTCCTGTAATAAGCTTAATATTTTTAATGATCTCTGTCCAATAAGGGGCAATTTTGGGACATTGCCAGAATATGTGAAAATGTCCAACTGATGATTGACCACAGTTTCTCCAACACTTACCCTGTTCTGTACATTTGTCTGATGTTCTTTAATTCTAGGGGTAATAAAATATCTCACTGTGTTCTTCCACATAAACTCTCTCCATAAGTTAGAACTTGAGGTTGTTACAATGGTTTTACATATATTTAACCAGTCGCCATCAGTTAAAGTGATCCCTGCCTCGTTTTCCCATTTTTGTGTAATGTATATGGTAGAGTTTGTTTTTCTTGACTGTAAAACGTAGTATGCGGAGGAGATATGCTTTTTATTAAGTTTTCCTTTACACACATCTAAAAAAAGCCCAATCAAAGCATCACTCTCTTGATTTTGGGGTCTGATATTTGCATTAAAATAATGCCTCAACTGGAGATACCTAAAAAAGTCATCTTTCTCCAGTTTGAATTTATCTGTTAATTGTTGAAAGCTTTTTATTTTCCCATCAGCTGTTATTTTCCAGTATGCAGTAATACCTTTACTGCACCAATATTGAAATTTGTTATCAATTTTGGCAGGGGTAAATTGGGTGTCATATGCTGGGTAGCGCAATATTCTTGCATCTCTTTCAACAGACTCATGTCTAAACTCTTTAAGCCAAACATTCAATGGTATTTTTATGAAATCATTTACTGTGTGTAAAAGTAACTGTATCTTTTGTTTATCTCCTAAAATAGCCGGAAGTGGAATGCCAGCCTCTGCTTGATCAATTCCCTTCCACTTGGCATCATTAAAAGGGTCACACCACGAAATCAAAACTCTGAGTTGTGCAGCTTTATAATAATTTTCAAGACATGGGAGGGCCATGCCTCCATCTTTTCTAGCTAATTGCATTGTCTCATATTTTATTCTCGGTCTTTGTTTGTTCCAAACAAAATATGAAATCATTCTGTTCCATTCTGTAAATTGCTTAGAGCACACTTCAACCGGTAACGCCAGAAATAAATATAGCAGTTTAGGTAATACAGTCATTTTTATCAGTTCAATTCTATTGTGCAGATTCATTGGGAGCAGTGACCATCGCTCCAAATCTGATACTAGTTGTTAGGGGAACATAATTGTGTTTAAAAATTTCAGTGGGTTCTTTGGGTGTTTGAACTCCTAAGTATTTGATTATGCGGTTGTTCCAATCACATTGTAAACATTTTAAAAGATATTTGTTTGGCTTGTAATTATAAGTACGAATTTGAGTTTTATGAAGGTTTAATTTATAACCAGAGTACAAACCAAATGTGTTAAGCAAAGATAATAATGCTGTCAGGCTGGTTTCAGGCTAAGTAAGCATAAGCAGGACATCGTCGGCATATATACAAATTTTATACTCCTTGTCATACATGGTGACACCTCTAATGTTCTCTGATTCTCTAATGGCTTGGGCCAAAGGCTCAATATATAGTGCGAAGAGACTTGCACTAAGGGGACATCCTTGCCTACAGCCTCTTCTAAGTAAGATAGAGTTGGACAGATCGCCATTAATTTTTATCCTAGCTGTGGGCGAGGTGTACAGGGAGCTCAAACAGTCAATAATCTAATTATTAAAACCAAAACGTTTTAGGGTCAAAAAAAGAAAGTCCCATCGAACAGAATCAAATGCCTTTTTGGCATCAAGACTAAGCGCTACTGATTCTATCTTTGTCATATGATTTACAATATGAAGGGCTCTACGTATGTTGTCATGTGTTTGTCTACCTTTGACAAATCCTGTCTGATCCGTGTCTATTAATTCTGGAATGATGTCTTCTTTGCCAATATTGTTGTGAATATTCTATAATCTATATTTAATATTGATATGGGTCTATAAGAACTACATTCAGTTGTATCCTTTCCTAGTTTAGGTATTACGGAAATAAGGGCCTGTTTCCAAGATGTAGGACATAATTAAAGCAGGATTTAAGCAAAGGAATAATAGTCTGTTTAAAACACTTGTACCATTCTGATGGGAAACCATCTGGACCTGGCATTTTGTTTCCCTTTAAATTTGATATTGTCTTATTAATTTCTTCTTCTGTTATCAATCGTGTAAGTTTCTTATTTTGTTCCCTGCCTATAGAGGGTAGGTTCAACGATGTCAAAAAGTTTTCAACTGTAGTTAAATCTGTTGCAGGCAGCTGGGTGTATAAATCTGAATAGTAGGTAACAAAAGATCCCTGAATATCTTCCAAATTGTGTTGTACTGCATTAGTCTGTGGGTTTTTTATCTTACATATATATCGACTGGCATGTTGTTTCCGTGTCCTCCAAGCAAGTAACTTTTTGGCTCTAGGACCATTCTCATAATAGTTTTGTTTGATAAATTTGGCTTTTTTTTCTATCTGGTCATTGTACAGATTGTTTAAGGTGCGTTTAGCTAGTAATAGTTTTTGCAAAGTATCACTGTCTCTATTTCTCATGTGTTCATCCTCTAACAGTTTTAGTTCCATAATTTTATCTGAAATTAGTTTATCTTTTTCTTTCTTTCTAATAGATGACCACATTATTAGTTTACCTCGCAGAACTGCCTTAGCCGCATCCCATAATACACTGGGTGAAGTATCTTCTTTGTCATTATGATAAATGTAATCTGTAAATCCCTCCTCTGTACAGTCCCTGACAAAAGTCTTGTCGCTTATCCATTTTGTAGAAACAAAAGCTTATAACCTGACTTTAAATTAATCGATTGGTTTTAGAAATGTCTCATATGAAAGCTAAAACCCTCCCAAATTATTCTCAATATACTAAAATAAATTTGCTTCACTGAAGAAAGATTGATCATTTAATGAACACAGAAAGGTCAGATTTTGGCAAGACAAAAGTCTTGTCGCCTACAGAAAATTGAACAAATAATTTACTTCAAATACAAAAATATGTTGCATAACGTCAGTGAATTAAGTAGTGGTGCTGTGAGATCCATATTTAATATCTTGTATGACTTCCATGAGCTTGAAGGACTGCATCCATGCGGTTCGACAATGATTCATACAATTTGTTGATGAAGTCATCAGGAATAGCAAAGAAAGCAGTCTTACATGCCTCCCAGAGTTCATCAAGATTCTTTGGTTTTGCCTTCCATGCTTCCTCTTTCATTCTACCCCAGACATGCTCAATGATGTTCATGTCTGGTGACTGGGCTGGCCAGTCCTGGAGCACCTTGATCTTCTTCACCTTGAGGAACTTTGATGTAGAGATAGAAGTATGCGATGGAGCACCATCCTGCTGCAAAATTTGACCCCTTTTATGGTTGGGAATGTAAGAGGTAGCTAATACTTCTTGATATTTTAGGCTATTGATATTGCCTTTCACCCTGCAAATGTCTCGCACACCCCCATACTGGATGTAACCCCAGACCATGATTTTTCCGCCACCAAACTTAACTGTTTTCTGGGTGAATCTTGGATCCATGCGGGCTCCAGTAGGTCTCCTGCAATAATTGCGGCGGCTGTGATGTAATTCAACCGAGTATTCATCTGAGAAATCCACCTTCTGCCACTTTTCCAGTGTCCATCCTTTTAGCAGGCTGTGGGCCTTGGCAAATGCCACACGGTTTTTTAATTGCCTTTTGTTTAGTGCTGGTTTCTGTGCACTGATTCGACCATGGAGGCCATTTTGAGACAGAATTCTACAAACTGTTCTGGTTGACACAGGGACTTGAGGTGACCAGGCCTGGTGGAGCTCTGCTGTAGTGGAAAAGGGGCTGGCCTTGGATTTTCGAATCAACAAACGGTCCTCCCGAGCAGTTGTCTTGCGGGGTCTGCCGGACCTGGGCTTGTCAAAAACATCTCCAGTCTTTTCAGATCTTTTTCTTATTCTTTGTACTTGACGCTGAGACACATTGAAGGTGTCAGCCACCTCAGCAGTGGATCTGGTCTTCAGCCTCTTGATAATTAACGCTTTGGTCTCAGGGTGGATCTTAGGCATGTTGTCAGAGGTCAAGTTGCAGTTGATGTGAAGGTCTGGTGTGCTGGGGTTCTTTTTATACACACCCACTAATTGATTGATCAGTAACTGATCACAGGTGAGGCTGTAATTTAGGATTGGGTGCATCATATGACAAGGCGACAAGACTTTTGTCTTGCCAAAATCTGACCTTTCTGTGTTCATTAAATGATCAATCTTTCTTCAGTGAAGCAAATTTATTTTAGTATATTGAGCATAATTTGGGAGGGTTTTAGCTTTCATATGAGACATTTCTAAAACCAATCGATTAATTTAAAGTCAGGTTATAAGCTTTTGTTTCTACAAAATGGATAAGCGACAAGACTTTTGTCAGGGACTGTATATATTTTAAAATTAGTATCATTGAGAAGACTGGAATTAAGTCTCCAAAGTGTTTCTTTTCGTTTAATATCCAAATGCAGCGTCAAGTAAACCCCTGCGTGATCTGAAATGTCTCTGACTCCTATCTCACAGTTAATAATCCTGTGTCTATCCGAATTAAGCATGAAAAAATAGTCTAATCTAGATAACATACAGTGGGAATGGGAATAAAAGGTAAAGGATTTTGCTCCTGGATGTAAATCTCGCCATACATCCTTCATACCTATTTCTCTAAGCAATTTGTTGATTTGTAATGCTGCAGGCTGCATCTTTTTTAAAGTAGAGGAATCTAAAGATGGATGCAAATGAGTGTTCCAGTCTCCACCACATACAAGTACCCCAGACATTTCTGTACAGATTAAGTCAAAGATTTTTTTTTATAAAATGTTTATCATTTCCTGGAGGACGGTAGACATTCAATAAAGTAACTTCTTTGTGGTCAATAAAACCTTTTACTAACACATATCGTCCTTCAGTATCAATAATTTGGGAAGAGAACTGGAAATTTACATTGTTTGAAATAAGTATTGCTACTCCCCTGGCATTTCCCTTTGTAAATGAAGAATAATATGTATGCTTGAACCATCTTTTTTTTTTTCATGCTCAGCATTGGAAAGATGAGTTTCTTGCCAAAATATTACGTCTTGCTTTTCACGTTTCATCTTACTTATTACTTTGCTACGTTTTATAGGGTTATGTAAACCATTCACATTAAGCGTTATGAAATTATATTTTTGTCTATTCATTTACCTTTTTAAATCTGACCAGTCAAGATAGCTTGGGGGGCCAAAAAAAAAAAAAAACACATGTCGGTCTGAAGGAACAACAAGAACAAAGAAAAAACAAAAACAAAACAAATGTGACTTCCACATATGAAGTGCCATATCCACTTCTGAGTTGAGAGGGGAGTCCCACAAGAACAAGGGAGCCCCTCGCAGTGCGGGCCGCGTTTTCTGACTAAACTTTATCAGAGCAACTCGCATAGGAGAAAAACAAGCAGACGCTTCCCAGTAAAGGTAATATTTAATGGCCCACCCATTAAATATTACCTTTATAGCTGAGGAAAACGGCGTGATGATGTAGTTTCACCGGGGATTACATAAAGCTTAGGAAGTGCCATCGTCACGTCGGAATTCTTTTAATCTTTCCTGAATATTTTTAATCCTGATCTCATGGCGATGTCGCGATGTGCCAGCATTTTGCCACGGTGGTTTTGTCATCTTTGTGCCGACGGGTCTGCCCGGTGCTGCCATGTGGATCGCGAAATCTTTATCAATCACGCCTTTTTTCTTCAGGTCTTCTGCAGCATCCGCGGCGCTGTTATAGATCACCGGGCCGGTTTGAAGATGAACACGGAGTCGCGTAGGGTGCAGCGTCTAGAAACGCAAACTCTTTTCTTTTAGCGCTCTTCTGATGGGGGCATATGCTTTTCTCTTTGCCAAAGTGTCGCTAGTGTAATCGTGCTCAAAGAAAACCCGTCTTTCCTTAAATTGAATAACTTTCTTGTTCCATGCGGATCTAAGCACTTCTAAGTTCTTTGGTTCTGAACTCGAGAAAGCACATCACTATGGATCTGGGGTTGGCTTCTCCGGGAGGCTGGGTGGCAGCAGAGTGATGGCATCTCTGTATCCCTAAAGAGGTGTTGGGAAGTGACAGCTCTGTTTTGATGAAGTTCTCAATGAAGCCCATCATATCGTTCCCTTCAGCTCCCTCTTGTATACCGTGGATTCTTGTGTTGTTACGACGGGAGCGCGCTTCCAGGTCTACAAGCCGCGCTTGGAGGTGCTCCTGTAGTTCAAGTGTGTAGGATAATGCGTGTCTCATATAGGCGCTGAAGTCTTCCATTTCTGTGACTCGCTGCTCCGCTTCTCCCATTCTGTCGTTCATTTGGTTCACGTTAGTCTCCACGGCACTAAGTCGAGAGTTCATCTCTCCTCTGAAATCAGAGAGGTCTTTCTTAAGTTGTCCAGTTTTATCGCTGACCTCCTGGACATCCGAGCGTACCTTTTGTATTTCAGCGATTATACTGACTCTAACAGCTTCCATGCTATCGTCAGTGGCTAGCTTGTTAGTGGCTCGTTTGCTGTCTTCGCTTAGCTTGCTGCTATCGCCTGCATCGCCGTCACTTTCACTCGGTGACAAGGACTCTTCTTCCATATGAACTTGCGCGTTTCCCTTTGTCTTTCTTTTACTTCCCCCGGCATACTTGTTACACTTCTTTCTGATAGCTAAATAAAATGAGAGACACTAGGGGAAGTTAGACCCGCTGGGAGATGGAAAATTAAGCTGCTGCCTGTCTCTCCGCCATACCGGAAGTCCCCACTTACTGAGGATCTTAAAAAAATTCAAACTATCAAACATACTTGTAAGGTTCAACAGTGGCTATGTTCACATGTACACCAAAATAAGCTTAAAGTACACTTTATTGTCCCTGTAGAGGAAAAATCCTCTGCATTTGACTCATCCTTCAGTGCCACTGGAGCATCTCCTCAGGGGCTAGTCTTGGTCAGGACTACCTTAGCTGGAGACACAGGGAGAACACGCAAAGGCTGCGTCTCAATTGTCCCCCTTATCCCTCTGTCTTAGCCCTACCCCTCTGTTGTGCGCGTTCACGAGAGACAGAGGGGTGTCCCAATACTCTTTTCTGTAAGTGCGAGGGCTAAGGGGAAGGGCTATGATACCCCTCTGCGCAAAGTGTTTTCAGATGCACCCTTTGCGCAAAGGGGATAGGCGTGGCTTAACGCAAGTCGGAGCAAAAACCAACACGGAAATCGGGAAGTGTCGAGCAATCGGGAAGAAATTGGACAAATGTGAGTATTTTGCACTCAAGAACCTCATAAAAAGTTGTATAAAACTAGTAACTTTTGAAAAGTTGTAGGTATACTCATGGCGCCTGCATTTACGCTTTCTGACATATACGGCTTATCGTAACATGCCCGGTTAGAACTATACGCTTGTTACGGTATTACGAACATGCATGGCCTAAAAGAACTATATACGCATATATGTGAGACTAGAATGTGTCAAATATATCGCTGTATTTCGCCTCGTAACTCGTCTCATGCGCGTTTAGAACTATACACATGTTACAGTAGAATGTGTAAAATATATCGCTGTATTTGTATATGTTTTCATTTCGCCTCGTAACTCGTCTCATGCGCTTTTAATGTTACGTAGAATGTGTAAAGTATTACGAACATGCATGGCCTTAAAGAACTATATACGCATATATGTTAGACTAGAATGTGTCAAATATATCGCTGTATTTCGCCTCGTAACTCGTCTCATGCGCTTTTAGAACTATACACATGTTACGTAGAATGTGTAAAGTATTACGAACATGCATGGCATAAAATATTATTGTTTCGTTTCGCCTTGTAAATTATCCCCTATTTAATGACATGTTATTAATCACATTTGTATTTCTTGTAGGAGGCTGGACTTGTTGGAGTTGTGTCAGCCCAACAAGCTTCAAAAAAGTGGGAGAATTTGAAAATAAAATATAAGGTATATTACATTCTATAATATTTGTAGGTACCAGAACAACTATATATGTTTATGACTATGTATTAATTTTGTTTTCTTTTTTGTGTGTACCAGGCATCCTCTGCATCTCCGTCCACCTCTGCAGCATTTTAATTTTGTGTTACAGTTGATTAAAATTTGATTTACATATGTTGTACAGAGTATAGTAATTTTAAAAAAATAAAAAATTAAAAAAACATTTGACTTTTTGCAAAGTTCATTTAAAACAAACTCAAAAGGAGCACAATACTTCAAAACTTTAAAAATAATGTCATATTGTTGCGACTGCAAAGGGGTGTCCCATTTCTAAGGGTTTAAAACACACCCCTTTGCCCTACCCCTCTGTTTAAAGACAGAGGGGTAGGGCTAAGGGGTAGGGCTAAGACAAGACAGAGGGCTAAGGGGGAGAATTGGGATTGGGCCAAACTCCACACAGCCCCCATAAATCTGTGCTTGTTTTTAGAATATGCTGAAGCTTTGATCAACCCCATCAAACACGTCAGTCAACTGGACAAGCGAGAGACACAACTGGCT
Source organism: Taenioides sp. WSHXM2023 (assembly GCA_029959045.1). Classification (NCBI taxonomy): domain Eukaryota; kingdom Metazoa; phylum Chordata; class Actinopteri; order Gobiiformes; family Gobiidae; genus Taenioides; species Taenioides sp. WSHXM2023. The sequence goes on along the minus strand of CM057106.1, from coordinate 25,490,653 downwards.
GTTCTCCTGGACACTTTGGAGGTGAGCCCAAAATATAATACTAAAATAAAACAAATATGCTAAACAGATGGATATAAGCTCTTACATGATCATATTTATATAGCACGTTTGTACTTACAAGAAATTTTACATCAAGGAACTACTCACCCATCCACACACAGTCACACACAGACACTGTGAGTTATGCGTCTTTCCCAAGGACACAATGACAGTATTCATCTGTGAGAGCTAGAACTAAACCACCAACTTGTAGGTCAGTGGATCCTTCAACCAACATTGTTTATGCCCTGAGCGGGATTCAAACTACCACCTTTCTTATCAGAAGATGAGCACTCTACCATCTAAGCAACTGTTACCCATGTTACCAATTGCTTTTCCTTCTCATTTATACACTTGAATTGTCCTCCTTTTATTTACCCTCTGATACATACGTAGTTACTAGCAGTTTTGCAGGACTATTCTGGATCTTTCTTTCCAGAAAAAAACAAAAACAAAAACAATGTAAATCCACTACTGAACTTCAGCTATCCATAGACGAAACACGACACTTTGCTATTATTAGAAATCAGTCAATAGTTCAAGATAAAATAAAGATGTAAAAGTCTTCTTTAAAAGGCCCATTTACACTCTTTTATGATCTATGTTATAATCCTGTTTCCTCATCAAAAACATACCTGTACTTCTATTTTGTTTCATCCACACGTGTAACACACAAATACTGCATATTTAGGTGTTTTCAAACAGAAAACACTTGCACCTTATGAAGTCCTGTGGTAATACAGACAGCTTAATAATGCAGGATTACACAGATTTGTGTGAATGGAACACAACACAAGTCCAGATATGTTTTTGAGGAGGTAACAACATTATAACATTAAAACTCAAGAGTCAGTTTTGTTTAATATGGGACCTTTAACATAGATCTGTAGAATCAAAGTGATTTACTCAGCTCTATCTGTGTTCAGCATGTCCCTAACCTGCCCAAAGGAGGAGAGCTCACCAAAGTCAACGATGCCAACCTGGCCTTTCCATGCCCCAGTGCCAACCCTGCCCCAAGCCCCTGGATTGATTACCCAGAAAACTTTGCACCTGCCCCGGGTAACTACCAAAGTTCACACCTAAACGCACATAGCACTGCAGCAATAATATTAATTTTGGCCTACACTCAAGGACGTTGGTTTGGTTGGAATTTTCTAGTTTTGACACAATTGTGATTTCAATTACCGTATTTTCCGGACTATAAGCCACTACTTTTTTCTCACACTTTGAACCCTGCGGTTTATACAACGATGCGGCTCATATATGGACGGATTATTCGTCTATGAACACAGCGGATGCGCGCGCAGCTTGAGTGCAGAAAGCGCCGCTGTCTGTGCGGTTAACATGGGTTAGGGTTAGTTAGAACACTCGCTAGCGCTGTTGTCAGCACTAAAACAGTTTATCGCTGCATGATAAAATAAGTTCTGCTACTAAATGAACGTTAGTGAGTGGGATACGTCTTAATGACCCGTATGTGTTAAATGCAGATGAGGCGTAAATGACGAGACGAAACGTCTCAAACTTCAGTAGCTGGACATCCACTCATACATGATCGATACAACTAACCCCGACCCCCGGGAGAGCCTGAAATCCTGTTGAAATCCTACAAGACACTGACATGATACAAGATAGGACAGCGGCTCTTTCTGCTCGAGACATGCGCTGTAGAGCGCCAAGTGACGGGGCGCAAGAGCGAGACAGACAGGTGAAGAGATGATCTGCTGAGGAAGATGCTCGTTTGATTTTGTTTTGAACAGTTAGTTTGTGCTTCATGCACACACCCTCCTCATGGAAAACATACGAAGAAATGCATATGATGCAGCTTTGAAGTTAAAGACAATTGATCTGACTGTCAAAGAAGGAAACAGAGCTGCTGTACGTGAGCGCGGCATCGATGAGTCGATGGTGAGACGCTGGCGACGGCAGCGTGACGAACTGACTCAATGCAAAAAGACGACAAAAGAGGCAATACAAGCAGATGCTCGGAACTTGAAAACTTCTTGAAGACGTGGACACCTGCGGCTTATAGACAGGTGCGGCCTATATATGTACAAAAATAAAATTCTTTGAAAATTTAGTTGATGCGGCTTATATTCAGGTGCGCTCAATAGTCCGGAAATTACGGTATTAGTTATTCTGCCTGGAGCAATCTATTTGATAATTGGATGATGTCATAGTTACAGATAGCTTCAAAAAAGAAAATTCCAAACTCATGATCCACAATTGTTGAACCTTATCATTATTTGTTTGGGATTGACAAACTTGCCACATTAAAGGGCCTAGTTGTGTCAAATCCTGCATATTTATGTGTTCTGTTCCACCTTGTGACGATCAAGTTGTAATACAGGAAGTATTGAATAATTTGCAACCCTGGAATTTCTAACCTTTGAAGCTATTTTTATTGTTTTAGCCTCATTGTAACTTCTTTGCTTCTCGGTGCACCAGAGAATATTGTGGAATTTCTGTGGCAATTTCAACTGAACAAAAGTTACAAATAAACAAAGGAACAAATTCTGTTTTTTGTTGTGTAATGTACAGCAGTTCAATTGAGGCTAAAATTTGCTGTTAACTTCAAAATGACATCACAAGGTTGAACAAAGTATCTTGAGCTTTGGAAATGTAGACAGCATAATAATACAGGATTACTACAATGTGGTGATGTTAACCCTACCTACTGTCTCCATTCTAATTCATTTGACTTTAGAATAGCACTTTATCTTGTTATTACTCATTTGCTCACTAGCCAAAAGCCCTGTCCTGTACTGGGAACAATATGGCATGTGTCATGTTGGCTTCCAGCTTTGTTCCATTCACAAATGTGTTCTATCACGCATTGCTCCGTCTGCTTGTGCATTTAGCCCCCAGCCAAAAGGAGGACCTCATAGCCACTGTTCTGGGAGGTAAGCCATTTCAGCTCACCATAGTAGGACTGTGCATCTGCACCTTCTGCTTTGGACTCAATTCTGTCATATTTATAGTTGTGTCACATTCTCCCAGATGTTCCAGTTATGTCCATAGAGGAGATCAAACTGCA
>CM057106.1:25465080-25482580 GCA_029959045.1 Taenioides sp. WSHXM2023 | reverse complement strand
ATTATCTGTAAAAGCATTGTTGTTAGGAGGGTTCGAATAGCACCTCGAATAGAACCTCTTCAGGCATGTTTCTGATGAGTGAACAATGTAAGCAAAAAAATTAATTCTGTGTGGATTGATAAAGTTTGTTGAAGTTTAAAATCCAGATACTAAAGCTAATGCTAAAATTAATCTGTGTGTATGTGTTGCAGTGAGCCCTATGACCCCATTCAACAGGAGCTGTCGGCCCTGGACCATGAGATCGCCAAACAGACGCTGCAGCTCAAGGAGTGGCAGATGAACGAGCTGCTCCAGCTGAGGAGAGAGCAACACGCAATAGAGAGGAAAAAGCAGGAGGGACATCTGATGGAGGTCTTTTTATTTGCTCATTTTCAAATACAAACGAGCACATTTTTATAAATAACTAGAAAAGCACTCAGAGAGCGCAGACCTCCGCCAATCAGCTCAGTTTTCAAAGTGATCCAGAATCCAGGATTTCTTCTGGATCATCACCAAAATCTAATCATCTGTTGGATTTACCATTAGGAACATTTCCTGAAAATTTCATCAAGATCCGTCCATAACTTTTTGAGTTATCTTGCTAACTAACAAACAAACAGACAAACTCAGGTGAAAACATAACCTCCTTGGCGGAGGTAAAAAATTTTATATGATATGATGGAAATGCATCACACAGATCTATAGGCTCTTTCTCTATCCAGTCCCAATCTTCTCCTACTCACTTTTGCTAAGTGCTCACTTGAAGGCTCCTTCACAGCTGAACGGAGGGTGCTCGGAGCTTTGGCTTTCAGATGCACTCCCCTCACTCATACAGGAGAGGCACGGTATTTTTTAAGTAAACAGCTTCTTTTACCTTTAGATCAGTAGAGACTGGCAATTCCAGAGCTCAAGATATTCTAGACCTGATATCATCCAAGTCATTCTAGTGAATGTGCATGAAGAAAAACACAGTGGAGCACTTCCTGTATTACCATATGACTTCACAAGGTGGAGAGAAGAACTCAGTCTAAATGTGCACGGTCTGTGTTAAACATGTGAATGAAACAAAAGACAACTCCAGTTATGTTTTTGATGATGATACATTATAACATGGATCAGAAAATAGCCTATTTCCTGTTTGTTCTTTCATCTTTGAAAGTGTGCACTGCAGTAATACAAATACTAAATGAAGATGTCTGTGCTTCTAAGTAAACATGGAACTAAACTTATGTGATGCATTGTGCACATCGGATCTCTTCCCCATTACACACACCTCGATGTGAAGGAGCTCATAAGCCGCTCCCCCTCTCTGCTCGTCAGTCTGGAACAGCGCAAAAGGCCCATATTATGCTATTTTCTGATCTATGTTATAATGTTGTTTAGTCATCAAAAACATTCTCAGAGTTGTGTTTTATCTAATTCACATATGTTTAATACACAAACCCTGCATATTTAGGCTGAGTTCTTCTCTCCAGCAAAAACACTTACTTACATGTGCTAATATAGGAAGTACTCCACTGTATTTTTAAACTGCATACACCTTCACTAGAATCATTTGGATAATTTCAAACTGGAATTGCCAGCCCCTACTGAACTAAAAATAAAAGGTAGCTGTTAAGTTGAAAACTACCACTTCATAACATCACAAGATAGAACTGAACATTTGGAGCTTTGGAGATGTAAACAGACTAATAATAAAGGGTTACTCAAAGTATGTGTGAATGAAACAAAACACAACTCCGAGTATGTTTTTGAGAAGGTAACAGAGATATAACACATACAACATGTCTAAAGCTCACAAGAGTCAGTTGTGCATAATATAGGACGTTTTAATGTGGCAGCTCATTTGTGGGAACACACACAATGAGGATTAGTGCATGGGAAAAGGCAGGAGGAAGCAGTTTGGAAAAGGGCCATAGTTTTCCACACATTCCACTGACCCCTGTGCCCTCTGTGTTCCAGGCCTTTCAGAAGCTCAAGGAGACCGCCAAAGAGTGCCAAGCCTCCCAGCTCAAGAAGCTCAAGGAGACCTGTGAGAAGTGAGTCCCTCCTGCTGTCTGCAGCTTTGTTTACTACCGTGTACTCCAGTGGTGGAAATGAAATGAAAAAGTATTAAAGTACCCCTTTTAAAATGTACTTAAAGAGTAAAAAGTAAAAGCATTTTGTGCTGACTTTAAAAATAAAGCTTCAAATGTAGTGATTTTGATCAAGATTTGTGCTGAATTTTGTTCAACAGAAACAAAAAAGTACAGATACCTAAAATGCATAGTTAAGTACAGTACTTTCTAACTAATTTTACTTTATTGTATTCCACCACTGGTAATCCAGGTAGGATCCATTGCAAAAGAAAATTGAATTCTGTTAAAAAAAAGTTCTCGGAGTGCATACGTTTGGCCACTCATCCAAGACGCTTCTTCGGTTCTGTCAAGGTTCTGTAAGACACTGCCTTATATCTGTCTGAAAGGAGGAGCTAACCACTCTGAAACTAACTGTAAACAACTGGAGTTTGTATCTGTTGTTACTTAAGCGGAACTACCCACAGATCATACATTCTTTGATCAACCAAACAATGTATGATGTATTTCCTTTTTACATTGCGGCCATGTGCTATGTCCTCAGGGAGAAGAAGGAGCTGCAGAAGATGTTGGACAGGAAGCGTCAGAACAGCATCAGTGAAGCCAGGAGCCGAGACAAGGATAAGGCTGAAGCGTAAGTGTGTGAGGGGAGGGATAAGGAGAGGATACAGAAAGGGTATGGAGGGGTTATGGACAGGGGTGAGGGGAGGGGTATGGAGGGGGGTGGGGAGAGGGTTGAGGGAGTGTGTGAGGAGTGAGTGAGGAGGCACATAGGTGAGTAGCAATATTGGGTTGAAATGAGTACTTTGTTCCTATCTTAGGAAAGCATGTAATAGTAGTGTAATATATGAGTGTGAAAATCCTTGAGGCAGCAGCTGTAGCAGTGTGGTGGAGATGTCGCTATTGTTGATGTAGTTTAAGCATTAAACAAAGAGGAGTTGTGCCTTATGCAGTTTTAACCCACCACTCTGCTGTGTGGTAATACAATATTAACGGCAGTTAGCCATTGGAATTGTCACTGAATGTGGTATAAGCCAGTTTAAACAAAGGTACCTTTGATAAAACTATGTAGCTAAGTACTGTAATATATTTTACCTTTATGACTGATTGATTTTTATTATTATAGTATCTTACACATTTGTGCCCACCCTGCATGGGCTCACAAGACACTGTAAACAGATTCACAGAGAGCTACAGATACCAATAAATTAACAAAATAACCCCTCTGACAAAAACATACTGTAGTCATACAGGATATAGTACTACCTCATTATAAAGCCAACTCATAACTTTATAATTCGGCAACCAAAATACATCAGTGTTTGATGACTGTACAGCAGTGAATAAAATATTCCTCAAATCAGAATAGAGTGGACAGTAAAGAACAAAATGAAACTCATCCTCTACGACCCCCAGGTCACACAGGGAGCAGATTTGCTCCTCCTCAGGGAGGCCTTTGAACCAACCCACCTCCATTGCAAGGGGTTAAGTGCCAGTTCTCAGCTGGGCACAGAGCAGCCGCTGTTTTCTGGTCAAATTTAGATTTATATACAGCTCTGTTTGATACTCTCTCTTAAAATGTAATAAATATAATTTCTCAACTTTGCATTTCTACAAATGTCAAATTTCCATTGTTTTTTGAAGCTGGCCAGCAGTTGCTGTTTCAACAAATTAGGATTTAAACATAGTTTAAATCAGACATTTGTATTTGCATTTGTATTTATTTTGACCTCCATATATATATATATATATATATATATATATATATAAGGAGCAACCATGGGAGCCATGAGAGACAATACCCACCATGGAAAAGACGGTTAGAGGGCAAAATCAAGGAGGCGCGGAGAGAAGTGAGCCAATTGTCAGAGGCCAAGAAAGGTGCAATGAAAAAACAAGTACCCAGGAGGTACAGCCAGATGCCCATACCTGAAGCACTCGAAACTGCCAAGCAAAGGCTGCAAGCCTTAGCCAGCCGCCTAAAGAGGTACACGCGGGAAAATGAAGTCAGACGAATAAACCGCCTCTTCGCAACACAACCTGCGAAAGTGTACGCTCAATGGCAGGGGAATAACACCAGAGCAGACCCCCCAAGGCTGGAGACTGAAAGGTACTGGAAGGGCATATGGGAGAGGGAGGCATCACATAACACCGATGCACAGTGGCTGGTGGCTCTGAGGGAAGACCACAGCAACCTCCCTGAACAAGATCCAGTCACCATCACAGTGGCAGACATTCAGGAAAGAGTCTCAGGCATGAAAAACTGGACAGCACCTGGCCCTGACATGATCCATGCGTACTGGCTAAAGAAGCTCACTGCTCTCCACGAGCAGTGAGACGGGACTCACCCTGAATGGCTAACCCAAGGGCGTACGATCCTGATCCTGAAGGATCCCTCAAAGGGTACAGTCCCATCCAACTATCGGCCAATAACCTGTCTCTCAACAACATGGAAGCTCATGTCAGGCATCATTGCGGCTAAGATAAGTGGGCACATGGATCAATACATGAGCACAGCACAGAAGGGCATCGGCAAAAACACCAGAGGAGCCAAACACCAACTCCTGGTTGACCGAACAGTCGCCCATGACTGCAGAACCCGTCAGACCAACCTGTGCACTGCCTGGATTGATTACAAGAAAGCCTATGACTCAATGCCACACACATGGATCACTGAGTGCTTGGAGTTGTACAATATCAGTCGGACTCTAAGGGCGTTCATTGCAAACTCAATGCGGTTGTGGAAGACCATCCTTGAAGCCAATGGCAAGCCAATTGCACAAGTGGCCATCAAATGTGGCATATACCAAGGAGATGCACTGTCCCCACTGCTGTTCTGCATAGGTCTGAACCCCCTCAGCCAAATCATTGACCGCACTGGCTATGGATACCGACTCAGAAACGGGGCCACCATCAGCCACCTCCTCTACAAGGATGACATCAAGCTGTACTAAGAGTGAGCGAGACATCGACTCACTGATCCACACCACCAGGATCTACAGCACAGACATTGGAATTTCATTCGAGCTCGAGAAATGTAGCAGGATGGTCACAAAGAGACGGAAGGTAGTCCACACAGAGGGGGTCTCACTCCCAGAGGGAACAATAGCAGACATTGAGGACAGTTACAAGTATCTTGGTATCCCACAAGCAAATGGCAACCTTGAAGAGGCAACAAGGAAAGCGGCTACGGCCAAATACCTGCAACGAGTAAGGCAAGTCCTAAGAAGCCAGCTCAATGGCAAGAATAAGGCACAGGCAATAAACAGCTACGCCCTGCCAGTGATCAGATACCCTGCAGGAATCATAAGCTGGCCAAAGGAGGAGATACAGACCACAGACGTTAAGACACGAAAGCTCCTGACCATGCATGGAGGGTTCCATCCCAAATCCAGCACCCTGAGACTGTATGCGAGCCGGAAGGAAGGAGGCCGAGGACTAGTGAGTGTGGGAACCACTGTCCAGGATGAAACTGCCAAAATCCATAAGTACATCAAGGATAAGGCCCAAACAGATGATGTGCTCAGGGAATGCCTCAGACAGTGGAGGTCAGAGGAAGAGGTGCTGGAGGGACCATCATGGCAGGACAAGCCTGAAGTGGCTGATATCAAGAAATCCTACCAATGGCTGGAGAGGGCTGGTCTGAAGGACAGTACATAGGCCCTCATCCTGGCTGCACAGGAGCAGGCCTTGAGCACCCGAGCAATAGAGGCCCAGATCTACCACACCAGACAAGACCCAAGGTGTAGGTTGTGCAAAGAGGCTCCTGAGACAGTCCAGCACATAACTGCAGGGTGTAAGATGCTGGCAGGGAAAGCATACATGGAGCGACATAACCAAGTGGCGGGCATAGTGTACAGAAACATCTGTGCAGAGTACGGGCTGGAGACCACAAGGTCAAGGTGGGGAACTCCCCCAAAGGTTGTGAAGAATGAGCGTGCCAAGGTCCTGTGGGACTTCCAGATACAGACTGACGGAATGGTGATGGCAAACCAACCAGACATAGTGGTGGTGGATAAGCAACAGAACAAAGCCGTGGTGGTGGACATTGCAATACCAAGCGATGGTAATATCCGGAAAAAGAAACATGAGAAACTAGAGAAATACCAGGGGCTCAAGGAAGAGCTGGAGAAGGCCTGGAAGGTGAAGGCATCAGTGGTCCCCGTGGTAATCGGAGCACTCGGGGCTGTAACCCCCAAACTGGAAGAGTGGCTAAAGCAGATACCCGGAAAAACTTCAGACATCTCAGTCCAGAAAAGCGCAGTACTAGGAACAGCAAAAATACTGCACAGAACTCTCAAGCTCCCAGGACTCTGGTACAGGGCCCGAGCTGATGAGGGTGAGAGAGACCAACCACCGTGGAAGGTGAGAAACACATTTTTTTTTATATATGGTCGCATTTCACAAGGTGGTCCAATTTTGAAAAAACACAGTTTTCCTAAAAAAATGCTTATGTTGTTGACTTTGTGTTGCAATAATATACATGTTCTATATACCAATACAAAGCTAAGATCACCATCTTTCTAATAAAGTGATTTCTGATGAGCTGTGGAAAAAATCAGAGTCAGCAGTAAGCCTCAAACTTACATGCTGATGTGATTTCGGAATGTCCCCTGTGACATGCTGGTCATAAAGATTACCATTTAAACTTAACTGACCACACAAATGCTGAAGCAGCCACACACTTCATATTTTCATTTGGAAGCTGGAGGTGTCAAGCATGTTTTAAGCCTATTTGCAGGACTGTAGCTAACACACAACAGGAGTTGGAGGCCAAAGTGATATACAAGGTAAAGTGTCCCTTTTCACTTTTGGAAATGACTTTCATATCTAAAAATCATGCTAGATAGTTGGAAATGTAAGATATTGATTTGATTTTTGATGGAATAAATGCTCATAAGATGTACTTTTGACAAAAGTAAACATTGCTTGTTTTGATATAATAGTTTTGTTACACCAGATGTCTAAATTTCGGTGAAAAATTTGAAACGCAATGAATTTTTCACAAAATTGATAACTTCTTTTTGTTATTTTTGTCTTGTTATTGGTTGTGGTTTACTTTTTTCTATCAATTGAAACCATTTGTCAAATGCTCATAGTCTGAGCTTTAATTTGGTATATCACATAACCTTCTTACTGTAAAATACACTTAGGATGTAAGCTGCTGAAATTCGGTGAAAAAAATGAAACACTTGTATCTTTGCATGTGAGGGATAGAGCACTTTTAAGTGAACTTGAAAAAGTGTGTAGATATCACTGCAGTTCCTATTTGCTTCACAGAATACCTATCAGGATGAGTGGGCAAGGTGCCAGGAAGTCTAGAATTGAGCAATGCTGATCACCAAGATATCATGTCAATGTTGTTCTAGTTAAACTTTGAGTCGCACAAGTTGTTTTATTTAAGATTTATGTATTTGAATGTAGTTATCTGCATATAAATAAGTTCAGATAAGCTTCAAGTAAAGAAATTTCATATGCGTTTTATTTTAATTTTGCAGAAATGTGTATTCATTTGACTGTGGTTGTAAAACCCTGGCATCTTTATATAGCCTCACAATACTTTTGGAGGTAAATGATGTAACAGTTTTCTGCAGGTCCAGAAAATTTCATGTAATTTGGCTAAAAACTTCCAGCGTTACAGCCAGTTGATCTCATAAAGTAGAAACGGGAGAAAAAGCTGTTTAAAGTTGTAACTTTAATGATGTTATATAGTATTTATTTATAGTTTAATATCTGTTTTATAGTTAATAAATGGTTTTTCAGCTTTGACATTACTGTTTTTGAATTACCATAGGTGTAGGATCATAATATCAGTTTTTTCCAAAAATGGTATTTTTCACCCATGTCACACTTTATGGACCACCTTGTGAAATGTGACCATATATATATATATATATATATACACACTACTCACAATAAGTTAGGGATATTGAGAGAGACTCAGCGGATGTCATACATATGGTGTTTGCTTCACTTCAGAGATTTTTGGGATAGGGAGGCAAATGTATTGGAGTGATAGACACACCTCATTTTGTGTTTTCCCACATACTGGTCTCACTGTGTACATATTGGGGCTAAGGCCAAAAAATACTAAAAGACAAACCTTGTCAATGTGGCATCAATTTCATCATTCTGTGGGTATAAAAAGCTAGTATTGTCAGTAAGTCATTCCAAGTTCATCATTCAAACAGCCCTGAACACACAACGTCACTTAACAGACAAGCAGCATCACCTGGCCATAGCGCGCCTTCGGGTCGGTACCAGGCAGTCCGATGTTGCTCGTGAACTTGGTGTGTCTCAAAGTGTCATCAGCAGACTTGCATCAAGACACAGAACTACTGGCAGAGTTTGTGACAGGCCCAGGAGCGGAGCCCCACGAGTGACAGACCGCAACGATGACCAGTACCTAAGGACCTACGCACTCAGACATCGTCATGCAACGGCCACACAGCTGCAGGCCCATTTACGAGAGGTGAGGGGGACTAGGGTTTCCAGACAAACCATACGCAACCGACTCCACCGCTTTGGCTTGGATGCCAGACGACCGTTGCAGGTGACTCCACTGACACCAAGACACCGCCGTGAACATTTGCAGTGGGCACAAGATCATATGACCTGGACAATGTAGCAGTGATCTACCGTCTTGTTCACTGATGAGTGTCGGGTCACCTTGCACAGGAATGATGGTCGTCAGCGTTGCTGGAGAAGGCGAGGTGAGTGATACAGTGAGGTCAACATGGTCCCCAGGGTTCCCTTTGGTGGAGGCGGTGCAACAGTCTGGGCAGGCATCACCAGTCAGCGCAAAACGGATCTGGTTATTGTAGAAGGCTCAGTAACTGCAGGTTCTTACCTCAGAGACATCATAGAACCCATCATCAACCCCCAATTCCGCCAGCACACCCCCAACGTTCTGTTCATGGATGATAATGCTCCACCACATCGAGCCAGAATTGTCACAGCTCGACTTCAGGAAGTCGGAGTGCCTCATATGGTATGGCCAGCAATGTCCCCTGACCTGAACCCCATAGAGCACGTCTGGGACCAGTTGAAGCGGAGACTGGATGATCGTACCCCACCACCACATGACCTGGCAGAACTGCGTGTAGCACTTGTGGAAGAGTGGAATGCATTGCCTCAGAACAACATCATGAGGGTAGTGAGGAGCATGAGACGTCGCTGTCAAGCTGTCATTGCGGCTAATGGTGGAAACACCCGTTACTGACAGTCAAGTTTTTGTTATTTGGGGCTATCTTTGTTATTGTCATAATTTTTGGGGGTGTAATGAAATCAAATAATGAAAAAGGCGTTTTCTTCTCATTCATTATTAGTAATATCAAAGGGAACTTTTACTTATTTATATATCATATATACATATATATAGATAGATATAGATATAGATGTATGAAACATATGTTTGCTATGGTACACCACAGCAAACATATCTTTCATGTGAAAAACTTTTTTTATTTTATTTTTTGAAAAATCGTTTCAATCTCTTTAGCCCAAGGATAATTATTTGAGCAGTCCCTTTAATCCTAATACAATAATAAGTAAGTAGTAACATGGTGGCTGAGGAAGAGGAAGTGGAGGAGGGTGAGGAGGAGGTGAGGGCCGTAAAGGATGGGCAGGCTGCTTCACTGTTGTGCGTTTGCCTCACAGGGAACTCAATGAGATCAACAAGAAGCACATCCATGACTCGGTGTCTCTTATTCGCAGGGTAAGTTCTACTGTCCCTGTCCCACTGTCCCCCTGCTCTCCAGTCGCTCAGTCCCCCTCTCTTACTGTCCCTTCCTGTCCTCCTGTCCTGTCCTCAGGGTGCTCAGGTCTAATGTCTGCACTGTCCCCATGTCTTCTTCCTCCTGTCCCTCTGTCTTCTTGTCCCCCTGACCTCCTATTCCCCTGTTCTCCTCCTCCTCTCCTCCTGTCCTCAGGGTGGACATGTCTAATGACTGTGCTGTCCACAGTTGGAGGAGGCGCAGGCTCGGAGACAGGACAAGCTCCTGCTCAGACAAAGGGAGGTCCTACAGCACATCGAGGAGCAGCTCCCCCTGGTGAGAGAATCCTGCCCCTACACCTTTCACAAAGCATTCACTGCATCTATGGCGTAGAGCAGGGACCCCCTACTACATATATGGCCTACAAATGTGTTTTATATTAAATTGGGCCTATAAACATAGCTTGTTTATAGGCCCAATTTATTATTATTTGTTATTGTACATTCAGTACCGGGGGGTATTCCATCGAAGTCGCTTAACAAGTCTAGGCTTATCCTAAAATCCTGAGCTGAAACTAGCTCCATCTCCAGTTTAAGCCTCAAATCGTTCCATGACAGAAATACGCCTGAGTCTGATCAAAGTTAACTCAGGCCTGAAGTTTAAGCTGTACTTTGTGCGAGCTTGCCGTGACTCTGAGAAGGCCAGATCAATAGAGTAACGGCATCACGGAAAATGGGCTCAAAGTGTGACTTTTTTTAGTGATCTGATTCAATTCAATTCAATTCAATTTATTTTTGTATAGCCCAAAATCACAACAAGAGTTATCTCGGCGGACTTCACAAAATTGTTGATTAATAAAGAAACATTCATAAAACACAAATACAGAATGTTCAACAACAAGCAGGCAAATGGATGATTGTCCCAGCATCTCCTGTCCTTAGACCCTCCTTCTCGGCAATGAAAAACTCCAAAAAACCCAGTGGGAAAACGGAGAAACCTCGAGGAGAACCACAGTGAAGGAGAGATCCACTCCTAAGGACGGACAGGCAGATGAAACTACTAATCTAGCAGGACGAGGACAGTTAATCCAGGATAGGGAAGGAGAGGAGGGGTCTAGGTCCCCGACACTAGGGGGCAGCAGCGGTCCAAACTGGAACAGCAGCATCTGAAACAGTTACACTCCCCAAAAGGGGAGTGGGACAGGGACAACATGTGAATAGCAAAGAACAGACTATGAATGAACTAGTAATTGAATATTCTTAACAGTAGGAGGAGAAAAAGTAGGAGAAACCAGAGGACAGTGCTCAAGTTGCCATACTTTCCCCAGTAATATATCTCCTAGAGCAGCTTAACTAGGCCTATGGGTTTAATTTCTATTCCTAACTGACCTGACCATAAGCTGATTCAAAGAGGAACGTTTTGAGCCTAATCTTAAATGTAGAGACTGTGTCAGCTTCTTTGACATGAGCAGGGAGCTGATTCCACAACAAGGGTGCTTGGTACCTAAAAGCTCTACCTCCTAAAGTACTTTTAGCGACTCTAGGAACCACCAATAGTGCAGCATTTTGAGAGCGGAGTGAACGGTTAGGATGATAAGGTACAATTTCATCTTTAATGTAGGAAGGGGCCATGTCATTTACAGCTTTATAGGTTAGAAGAAGAATTTTAAATTTTACTCTAAACTCAACCGGAAGCCAATGAAGATTTTTTAATACTGGAGTAATGTGCTCTCGTTTTTTAGTACCTGTTAGTACTCTTGCTGCTGCATTTTGAACCAATTGAAGGCTTTTTGTCGAGCTTTTAGGGCAAGCTGCAAGCAGGGAGTTACAGTAGTCTAACCTCGAAGTGACAAAAGCATGGACAAGTTTTTCAGCATCATTTTTTGGCAGTACATTTCTAATTCTGGCTATATTGCGTAAATGAAAATAAGCCGTTTTACAGACATGGCTTATGTGTGCTTTAAATGAGAGCTCTTGATCAAATAGGACTCCAAGATTTCTTACAGTGGAGCTGGAGGCTACACAGACATTGTCCAATGTGATTGTCTGCTCAGTTAGAGAGTCAAACTTTATATCGAGCCCGGCTGCAGGCCGGGACAAAACCACAATAGAGTCTCGTAAGTGTTTAGGGCCTAATAGAATGACTTCAGTTTTTTCAGGGTTAAGAAGTAAATAATTAAAGGTCATCCATGTTTTTATGTCCCTCACACAGTCACTAAGCCTTTCAATTTGATTAGTCTGATCAGGTTTCATTGATAGGTACAGCTGGGTGTCATCTGCATAACAGTGGAAATCGATACCGTGCTTTCGGATAATATTACCTAACGGTAGCATATAAAGGGTAAACAGAACTGGACCCAGAACTGAACCCTGTGGCACACCGTAGGCTACTTTAGAGCACTGTGAGGAGCTCTGGTTAACATTTACAAACTGGTACCTATCAGATAAATAGGATTTAAACCAGCTGAGGGCAGTTCCTCTGATGCCCACATCACATTCCAACCTCTGCAGTAGAATGTTATGGTCGATTGTGTCAAAAGCTGCGCTGAGGTCCAACAGAACCAGTATTGAGACCTGACCATTGTCAGCAGCCAATAATAAATCATTTGTTACTTTAACCAGGGCTGTCTCAGTGCTATGATGAGTTCTGAATCCAGATTGAAATTTTTCAAATAAATTATTTTCCTGCAGATGACGACAAAGCTGTTTAATTACAATTCTCTCCAGAATTTTAGAAATAAACGGAAGATTTGAAATAGGTCTGTAATTGGCTAAGAGGTCAGGATCAAGATTAGGCTTTTTTAGGAGCGGCTTAATTACCGCATATTTAAAAGACTGAGGCACGTAACCACTTTCCAGTGAAGTATTTATTATATTAAGAATAGGATCAATAATTAGAGGGAAAATTTCTTTGAAAAGTCTACTTGGGATTGGGTCCAACATACAAGTTGAGGATTTAGAGGACATAAAGGCAGAAGTTAATTCTGCATGATTTAGAATGGCAAATTTCTCAAAAACTGGACCAAGTGAGGGTAATTCAGATCCCACCAAAACTGAACATGAGTTTAATTGAGACCCTACTCTTACAGCTTGAACTTGCTCAGAATTAAGAGTAGGGGCAATTTCATTTATTTTATCTCTTATAGTAATGATCTTATTATTAAAAAATGTCAGGAAATCCTCAGAACTGAGGGTAATTGGGATTGAAGGTTCTACTGCGCTGTGGCAGTTAGTCAGCCTGGCTACAGTGCTGAATAAGAACCTAGGATTATTTTTGTTTACTTCAATTAGATTGGAATAGTAACTGGTTTGGGCCGCACGCAACGCCTGCTTATAGGACAAAAGGCAGGTTTTCCATGCTTTTAAAGACTGCACTGAGTGTGCTTTACGGTAACTTTTCTCAATTCTCCTAACCTTTTGTTTGTGTGCACGCAATTTTTCATTATACCATGGAGCAGATCGCCTTGGCCTGACAACTTTCTGTTTTAGTGGAGCAACTGCATCAAGGGCAGTTTTCAAGGAGTCCATGGTCTTATCAAGAAATTGGTCACTTTTGATGGGATCTAAACCATCCCCAGCCGGGTCACATGACAAATCATTAAATATTGGCCCAATTATTTCTATGAAATTAGTAACAGCTTTTTCAGAAATTGTTCTTTTAGTTATTATTTTATTGTGGTGAACAGAGAAATCTTTAAGAATAAACTGAAAGGTAATCAAAAAATGATCTGATAATATAGGATTTTGTGGGAGGACTTTTAGATCACTGATCTCTATGCCATATGTTAAAACAAGATCCAATGTGTGCTTATGACTGTGTGTGGGCTGATTTACACTTTGAGTAAAACCAATGTCATTCAAAAGAGCGCCAAAGGCTTTGTTTAGACAATCATCTTTCAGATCGGTTTTTATATTAAAATCTCCAAGTATTATAATTTTGTCCCAGTCTACAACCAAACCCGACACAAAATCCGAGAACTCTGTTAAAAACTCTGAATAAGGACCAGGAGGTCGGTAAATTATTATAAATAAAACACCTTTTTGGTTTTTCCAATTATGGCAGGTTATTGATAGACAGAGGCTTTCAAACGAGCCAAACGCTTTATTCGTTTTAGGACAAAGCAACAAGCCAGAATGAGAAATGGCTGCAACACCACCACCTCGACCAGTGCTCCTGGCACTCAGAAAGTTGACATGACTTGGAGGTGTGGACTCATTTAATCTCACAAAATCACCAGGTTGAAGCCAAATTTCAGTCAGGGCCAAAATATCAATGTTATGGTCCTGAATTAATTCATTGACTAAAAAGGATTTAGAAGAAATCGACCTTATGTTTAGCAGTCCACACTTTACACACTTATTTAGAGGTTGACTAGTATCACGAATTGGTATTTGTATTAAGTTTTTTGGTCTTTTAATTTTATTTTTATTTTTATTATTTTTATTTTTTCGGGGGACAGACACAGTCTCTATCTGACTAGGTTCTGAATACTTGATTTGTGACAGAGCGGGAGAGAGCCTAGCGTCAGTAACAGAGGAGCAGGATTTTCCACTAACTCTCCTCTGCGCCCGGGACTCACTTTTTCCCTGTCACTTTAGGCGACTAAGACTATCGGTCAAATTTCTGACTAAAAGAGATGTGCCCGCCGAAGTCGGATGGACACCATCCCTGCGTATGAGCCCGGGCTTCCCCTCGAACGCACTCCAATTGTCGACAAAAACTACATTGTTTTGGGGGCACCAACTAGAAAGCCAGCAGTTAAATGCTGACTGTCGGCTGTACAGTTCAGCATTGACACGACAGGGTAGAGGGCCAGAAAATATTACAGTCTCCGACATCGACTTTGCCAATTCACACACAGCCTGCACCTGCAATTTGAGAACTTCTGATTGTCTCCGCCGGGCGTCATTACCGCCTGCGTGAATCACGACTCGACGGTACCTCTGCCTACTCTTTCTAAGAAGCCTAAGGTTTCCATCGATGTCACCCATTCTGGCCCCCGGATAACACCTAACTGATGCCGCTGGCAGCTCCACGTCTCTAACTATAGAGCTTCCAATCACTAGAGTCTCACGAGTCCAAGTAGCGGGTGTGTCGCCGCTGAGAGGGGCAAACCTATTTGTGACGGGGAGCTCCTGGTGCACTACTGGGTGGCGTGTAGCGCTATGCTTCTTCCGAACTGTCACAAATCGATCCTGGTCTTCTCCCAGCTGCGGGGAGGTCACTGGGGAGCTAGGCTGGCTAACGCTAGCAGCCCTAGCTCTGACGCGGTCCGCGCTCCCTGCCGTTACAATCTGACTATAGCTGGGTCTAAAAGCCTCCAATGAGCGGATCCGCGTTTCTAACTCAGTAACCCTTGCCTCCAAAGCTACCACTACACTACACTTCACGCAACTAAGCCTATCGTCAGTGAAAGAGCAAGGGTTCTCACTCCACATATGACAGCTTGAGCAGGACAGCGCAGTAGCGGTGCTAGAAGGCCCAGCCATGATGCTAACAAGTTAGGCTAACAAGCTAGGCTAACTCAGGCTGGAACGAGAGTATAGGTGCTTTGAATCCACAAACTATTGAGACTAGTTGTACTACGAATGGATTAAAGACCAATCGACTAGAGCTGGTATGGTGAAGAGCAAATTAATTTGGGATAAGTTCGTGGATTGAGACAAAAAGTAGAGACAAAAGGTAGAGAGAGTCTAACACACAGCACGTAACACAGCACGTAAGCCGAAAACAACTCACCGGATGTGACGTCGAGCAGCCAGTGGTTCCTCTCTCTGATTAAACGAGAGAGGAACCACAGCGCGCACAGACAAGAGGTTGATACAGGACACTGAACTTTTCCGGTCATTCTGATCTGAGGAGTGAGAGGAAAGACACGACTCCCCCCTTCTCTCCCAATTGCTCTGCGGGTAGAGAGGAGGCTGACTGCGTAGTGCAGAGCTTGGTTAATGTGGGCCGGGGAATGACGTTGCCTTCATTCCCCAGCGTAAAAGTGAAGCTGTAATGGAACTCTTCACATGTAGCCTAGAAGAAACCATAAAATCCGGGCCACCATGTTTGCAGTTTGACAGGGAGCGACAGACGAGGGAATGATGAGAGAGAGACAGACGTGATGAAGGAACAAACAGCCAGAACCCACTGAAAACCAGTTCATCCTCATCTTTCAAAAATGAATATATATATATATAGCAACAACTATATATAATATATAAGCTAACATACATGAACATTCACACCGACAGTCACTCCCTCTTTTCTGGATCACTCGAGGGAAAAAAAAAAAAAAATATATATATATATATATATATATATATATATATATATATATATACACAGTCCCTGACAAAAGTCTTGTCGCTTATCCATTTTGTAGAAACAAAAGCTTATAACCTGACTTTAAATTAATCGATTGGTTTTAGAAATGTCTCATATGAAAGCTAAAACCCTCCCAAATTATGCTCAATATACTAAAATAAATTTGCTTCACTGAAGAAAGATTGATCATTTAATGAACACAGAAAGGTCAGATTTTGGCAAGACAAAAGTCTTGTCGCCTTGTCATATGATGCACCCAATCCTAGATTACAGCCTCACCTGTGATCAGTTACTGATCAATCAATTAGTGGGTGTGTATAAAAAGAACCCCAGCACACCAGACCTTCACATCAACTGCAACTTGACCTCTGACAACATGCCTAAGATCCACCCTGAGACCAAAGCGTTAATTATCAAGAGGCTGAAGACCAGATCCACTGCTGAGGTGGCTGACACCTTCAATGTGTCTCAGCGTCAAGTACAAAGAATAAGAAAAAGATCTCCAAGGCCGGCCCCTTTTCCACCGCAGCAGAGCTCCACCAGGCCTGGTCATCTCAAGTCCCTGTGTAAACCAGAACAGTTTGTAGAATTCTGTCTCGAAATGGCCTCCATGGTCGAATCAGTGCACAGAAACCAGCACTAAACAAAAGGCAATTAAAAAACCGTGTGGCATTTGCCAAGGCCCACAGCCTGCTAAAAGGATGGACACTGGAAAAGTGGCAGAAGGTGGATTTCTCAGATGAATCCTCGGTTGAATTACATCACAGCCGCCACAAATATTGCAGGAGACCTACTGGAGCCCGCATGGATCCAAGATTCACCCAGAAAACAAGTTTGGTGGCGGAAAAATCATGGTCTGGGGTTACATCCAGTATGGGGGTGTGCGAGACATTTGCAGGGTGGAAGGCAATATCAATAGCCTAAAATATCAAGAAGTATTAGCTACCTCTTACATTCCCAACCATAAAAAGGGTCAAATTTTGCAGCAGGATGGTGCTCCATCGCATACTTCTATCGCTACATCAAAGTTCCTCAAGGCGAAGAAGATCAAGGTGCTCCAGGACTGGCCAGCCCAGTCACCAGGCATGAACATCATTGAGCATGTCTGGGGTAGAATGAAAGAGGAAGCATGGAAGGCAAAACCAAAGAATCTTGATGAACTCTGGGAGGCATGTAAGACTGCTTTCTTTGCTATTCCTGATGACTTCATCAACAAATTGTATGTCGAACCGCATGGATGCAGTCCTTCAAGCTCATGGAAGTCATACAAGATATTAAATATGGATCTCACAGCACCACTACTTAATTCACTGACGTTATGCAACATATTTTTGTATTTGAAGTAAATTATTTGTTCAATTTTCTGTAGGCGACAAGACTTTTGTCTTGCCAAAATCTGACCTTTCTGTGTTCATT
>CM057106.1:25430080-25460080 GCA_029959045.1 Taenioides sp. WSHXM2023 | reverse complement strand
TATTTTTTATTACACAGAGGTGACAGATACACAGGTGGGTGGAGTAGCCAAAAAAAAAAAGTAAGAGTAATGTTACTTTTAAATAATATTACTCAAGTAGAAGGAGTGGTCCAAGAAATTACTTAAGTTGGAGAAAAAAAGTGTGACAAAATATTAAATAGGTCTGGTTTCTAGTGAATGATACACACAGGGGAGGCAGGGTTTACAGTGAACGACTTTGCACTTAGAGGAGGCGGCTTACGCTGAATCACATGATGTTGCACACAGGAGGTGGGGCATACACTGAATCACATGATGTTGCACACAGGAGGTGGGGCATACACTGAATCACATGATGTTTCACACAGGAGGTGGAGCATACACTGAATCACATGATGTTGCACACGGGAGGTGGGGCTTACACTGAATCACATGATGTTTCACACAGGAGGTGGGGCATACACTGAATCACATGATGTTGCACACGGGAGGTGGGGCATACACTGAATCACATGATGTTTCACACAGGAGGTGGGGCATACACTGAATCACATGATGTTTCACACAGGAGGTGGGGCATACACTGAATCACATGATGTTTCACACAGGAGGTGGGGCATACACTGAATCACATGATGTTTCACACAGGAGGTGGAGCATACACTGAATCACATGATGTTGCACACGGGAGGTGGGGCTTACACTGAATCACATGATGTTTCACACAGGAGGTGGGGCATACACTGAATCACATGATGTTTCACACAGGAGGTGGGGCATACACTGAATCACATGATGTTTCACACAGGAGGTGGGGCATACACTGAATCACATGATGTTGCACACAGAGGAGGCGGTTTAAAGAGAATCAAGTTACACGCAAGAGGAGGGTTATTAAATAAAAATCCTCTCTTAGGATGAAAAAGAAAAAGAAAAGGCAGGCTAACTACGCCTGCATCACCAATTAAGTTATGCAGCCTACATGGTTAGGTGGCAACAGGCTACATACTTACCTTACTAACACAAACTTATCACTGTGTTTCAGTCTAGGCTACATGCAAAGACAAGCCCATCTGCAGCCTCTGCGACGCAGTTAATCAAATTACAAAACTTTTTTTTTTTTAAGAAACTTTTTAAAAAGTATATTTCTATAAATATTTTTTAAATTTCATTTAATAAGTATTTACTAGTAGTGTTTTTTTTTGTTTGTTTTTTTGTATGTTGATTTTATCTTAGGGGAGAAGTGGCGTAGCCTTTAAGTGCGTCACATCCGCCACCTACTTCCTGTTTAATGGCGCCGAGCTGCTCGGCACACGTGCATTCTGCTACAAAGTCTATATCGTCACAAACTCTGGTACAATCAGTACGCACCGACACTGTCTCAGCTCAGAAACACACTTAAGGTAAACCCTAGTGATGGTGAGATGAAGCCTCATGAGGCATTGAACCACTTGAGCCAACTGGTTCAAGAAAGGGTTCATTCTCGAAGCTTCATGTGTGCACGAAACCACCTACTGGCCAAGTGTATAATCACAGGCAGCTGTATCTGAACCACATAATGTATGATGCATTGAATTTTTGTGTCAGTTATGTCTGTTGGGAATTACTATGAATTACACTCATGCCTCGCAACACTCATGCCTCACAGCAAGAAAGTTACGGGTTCAATCCCCGGGTCGCCCGGGCCTTTCTGTGTGGAGTTTGCATGTTTCCTCCCTGTGTCTGGATGGGTTTCCTCCGGGTACTCCGGTTTCCCCCCATCAACCAAAAACATGAAACACCCCTATGAACAGTTTACAATCAAGGACCGTCAAGGAATTCCTCCCTCCTGTGGGCTCACCACCTGCAGAGGGGTTCATAGGGGTCTGGGTCTGGTGCACAGAGTAATGGGCAGCGTGCTGCCACCGCGACCCAGCCGGATTAAGCGGGAGAAAATGGATGGATGGATGGATGGACAAAAAATGTATGACCAAATAATTTCTGTACATATCTTGGCCCCTTCCTACATTAAAGATGAAATTGTACCTTATCATCCTAACCGTTCACTCCGCTCTCAAAATGCTGCACTATTGGTGGTTCCTAGAGTCGCTAAAAGTACTTTAGGAGGTAGAGCTTTTAGGTACCAAGCACCCTTGTTGTGGAATCAGCTCCCTGCTCATGTCAAAGAAGCTGACACAGTCTCTACATTTAAGATTAGGCTCAAAACGTTCCTCTTTGAATTAGCTTATGGTCAGGTCAGTTAGGAACAGAAACTAAACCCATAGGCCTAGTTAAGCTGCTCTAGGAGATAAATTACTGGGGAAAATATGGCAACTTGAGCACTGTCCTTTCTCCTACTTTTTCTCCTCCTACTGTTAAGAATATTCAATTACTAGTTCATTCGTAGTCTGTTCTTTGCTATTCACATGTTGTCCCTTGTCCCACTCCCCTTTTGGGGAGTGTAACTGTTTCAGATGCTGTTGTTCCAGTTTGGACCGCTGCTGCCCCCTAGTGTCGAGGACCTGGACCCCTCCTCTCCTTCCCTGTCCTGGATTAACTGTCCTCGTCCTGCTAGATTAGTAGTTTCCTTCTGCCAATAGCTTTGGCCTACAGACTTACAACTTTACTTGCAATGGATACGTCCTGGCCTCATCTGCCTGTCCGTCATAGGAGTGGATCTCTCCTTCACTGTGGTTCTCCTCGAGGTTTCTCCGTTTTTTTCTCACTGGGGTTTTTCTGAGTTTTTCCTTGCTGAGAAGGAGGGTCTAAGGACAGGGGATGCTGGGACAATTATCCATTTGCCTGCTTGTTGTTGGACATTCTGTATTTTTGATTTATGAATGTTTCTTATTCTGCTTCATTCTCTAACATTTCTGTCTGTCTGCTAAATCAACAATTTTGTGAAGTCCGCCGAGATAACTGTTGTTGTGATTTTGGGCTATACAAAAACAAATTGAATTGAATTGAATTGAATATGTTATCACATATGTGTATAATAAATTTTGTATGTATTCTGTGTCTGTGAATTTTCCCAAAATGGTAATATAACATGGCAGATTAAGCTGTTTTTCTGAAAATGGCAAGGGCGTAATCAGGCAGAGGACAGTGAAAGTGCTTGTGGAACTAGGAAAAGGGCACAGATTATGCTTGTGTAACTTCGACAGTGATGTAGAGGACAGGGGAAATTTTATTCATTTTTATTCAGAAACAAAAGTTTCTCAACAGTTTTTGGTTTTAAATGATTTATTTTTTTTGACACAACCTCTCCAGCCTTGGAGAAGATCCTTTCACAAGGCACAGAAGATGCCGGTGTGCATAAAAATGAGAGTGCAAGTTTATATAAATTTGGGTAGAGCTGTTTCTGCCTCTCCCAGTACTCCAGAGGGTTTTCTACTCTTCCGATATTTGGCTCAGAAAGGTACCTCTGGACCTCCACAGTGGCATCTGCAGTGACATTTCGACATCTCCTTGCCTCCATGACACTGGTGTCCAAACGATGCCACAGTTTGCTACCTAAGTTGTGTAAGTGTTGTTATTGTACCCCAACTCCTTTGAACACAATAAACACCTCACCTTTGAATAAAATAAGAAACCGTGAAAAATAGTTCTTGGTAAGCAAAGCTAATGGGTCTGTAATGATGTTAGATTTAGCTTACCTTGTTAGGAGATATCAAATCAAGGGGAAAACCTCCTCTTCCTCACTGGCTCCATCCTATCACCTATCCTACTCTCCTCACTTTCCTAAATCTCTCTCTCCCTAAACTCTCCAAACTTTCTCCAAACTCTCTCCAAATTATCTCCAAACTACCTCCAAACTATATACACGCTATCCAAACTCTAGTAACCAAACTCTCCAAACTCTATCCAAACTCTCACCTGACTGCAACTCTCCTTCAAACACCCACATTTTGAATGAAACCATAGGGGTCTATATAGCTGTAATAGCTCGCGGCAAAATCTGAACCACTTCCCGAAGCAGTCACGTGGTACAGCCGGGCAGCGAGGCTTCGGATGTCATCATTTTTGGCTCCTCCCCCAAATGAAGCAAGCCTCGATACCAGCTTCGCGGAAACACCCCCATCATTACTCGACACATGCTTCGAAGCCTCGGCACATCTCGTAACATCACTAGTAAACCCTGCCAACCTTTCCTGCTGTTGTTTGGTAATGATGTTTAGTCTGACCTGTTTGGTAATGTGTCAGTAGGGTGTTGTCGGTGGCTTGTTTGGTGGTGTTTGGAGTTGTGGGTGGCTTGTTTGGTGGTGTTTGGAGCTTTGAATTCGAGATTGCTAGGTTGCTCGGTGTAGGTGGACTAGTAGCGCCTTGGTTTTGTGGATTGGTGGCTGTTGTTGGTTGGTTGGTTGGTTGGTTTTGACGTTAAGTCTGTGTTGTTCTGACGTGTCGGTTTGTTCGATTTTATGGTGTTTGAGTCTTTAATGTGGAATTTTACCTCTAGTAGGCCGATGTTTGTGCTGGTTTGGTTGGTAGAATGGATCGGTTGGCTGGGTGTAGAACCAGTACATACTCCAAGGACATCTCATTATCTAAAAGATTGTATGGTAGGGTCAGACAAATTCACAGATTAGGTGAAGGGGGGGTTTCAAAATAGACTGGATGTAGGAGTAGGAAGAGGAGTGTTAGCAGTAGTATTAGGGGCTCGACACACGGGAGACGATGTCGCTCGCTCTCAATTCTTTTCCAATGGAACAACTGCGACGAGGCGAAAATCGCCTTCCCCCCTCCCAATGGGCGACACGCGACATTCGTGCATGAGAAATTTCGCGCTTGTTCACGTAGACGTGCACACGTACGCCGGCGACGCGACACCAGAAAGTAGAGAAAAGTTCAACTTTCGTCGCTGTCGCCTGGCACCACAACCAATCAGCGGCGGTTTATTTGATCGGCCAATGAGATGCGCGAATGCTCTACTGTCCCCACTGCAGACTGTAAACATGGAAGAGCAGCTCATATTAGCAGTGTCTGATTTTCCCGTCCTATAGGATACATCCCTTAATGAATATTGGGATATACATAAAAAGGCAGCCGCTTGGCTTCTTGTTTGTAAAATAGGATGAACCCAGGGTCGTTTTTTTCTTTTGTAAAGTAAAGTCAGCAGTAATATTTCCATCAATTCAAGTAAAATCTTTTGACTCCTCATTATTTTCTGTCACTAAATGCTGTATGATACCGAAATTCCCTCCAATTTAATAGCCAATCAAATTTCTGGGAGATAAGCGATGCGCGCTGCAGAGCATGTCGCTGCCGCCCATCGCTGCCGTCTGTCGCGGCCCGTGTGTGGGGCTTCACCTCGGAGGTGACAAGTTTCGCTTTTCGCTGTCGTTTGTCGCCCCCCGTGTGTCGAGCCCCTTAGGTGTACTATTTGCAGTAGTATAGAGTAATAGTTGTGGAAAGACAGGTTTACAAGTCAGGTGAAGGGGGGGCTTCCAGATGGATGGGGATCTACAAGATGGATGAGGCCTGTATGGTAGGAATAGTTGCAGTTGTAGGTCTTGCAGTAGTATTGGGTGGGGGGGCTTTAAGACAGACGGGGTTCTTCAAGATTATCAAGGGTTGTATTGTAGGGTTAGATTTTATTTTTTAGGATTGGAAATTATAGTAGTTTTAGTATTAAAATAAGCTAAGCGATGGGGTCAGACAGGCTCACATACAATGTAGAAGGAGTGGGGAGGGGGGTTTCAAGAGGGACGACAACCTTTAAGATGAACTAGACCACCCTGTTCCCCTTCTGGTCCTGTTCAAGGTAAAATGCATTTCTTATATTGAATAACCCTGTTTCATGTTGTTCAGTGTCTAATTTTTATTTCATTTTTTTATTTCCTACAGT
This sequence comes from Taenioides sp. WSHXM2023, assembly GCA_029959045.1. Classification (NCBI taxonomy): domain Eukaryota; kingdom Metazoa; phylum Chordata; class Actinopteri; order Gobiiformes; family Gobiidae; genus Taenioides; species Taenioides sp. WSHXM2023. The sequence goes on along the minus strand of CM057106.1, from coordinate 25,454,277 downwards.
TGCTTAAACCCACTACACGCACAAACACGACTCACTTGTATGTCAGGGTAAGAGGTAGGGTCGGACAGGTTCACATGTCAGGTGAAAGGGGGGCATCCAGATGGACGGGGTTCTTCAAGATGGTCAAGGGTTGTATTATAGGGTTAGATTTTATTTTTTTAGGATTGGAAGTTATAGTAGTATTACTATGAAAATAAGCTAAGTGATAGGGTCAGACAGGCTCACATACAATGTAGAAGGAGGGGGGTTTCAAGAGGGACAACAACTTTCAAGATGGACTAGACCACCCTGTTCCCCTTCTGGTTCTGTTCAAGGTAAAATGCATTTCTTATATTGAATAACCCTGTTTCAAGTTGTTCAGTGTCTAATTTTTATTGTATTTATTTTTTATTTCCTTCAGTTGCTTAAACCCACTACAAACACAACTCACTTGTATGGCAGGGTAAGAGGCCGGGTCGGACAGGTTCACATGTCAGGTGAAGGGGGGGCTGCCAGATGGACGGGGATCTACAAGATGGATGAGGCCTGTATGGTAGGAATAGTTGCAGTTGTAGGACTAGCATTAGTATTAGTAGTATTGCAGGCTAAGGGGGTGCTTCAAGACGGACGGGGTTCTTCAAGATGGTCAAGGGTTGTATTGTAGGGTTAGATTTTATTTTTTTAGGATTGGAAATTATCGTAGTATTACTATTAAAATAAGCTAAGCAATAGGGTCAGACAGGCTCAAAATACAAGGTAGAAGGAGGGGGGAGGGGGGTTTCAAAAGGGACGACAACCTTCAAGATGGACTAGACCACCCTGTTCACCTTCTGGTCCTGTTCGAGGTAAAATGCATTTCTTATATTGAATAACCCTGTTTGAAGTTGTTCAGTGTCTAATTTTTATTTCATTTATTTATTGTTTTTTTTTTCAGTTGCTTAAACCCGCTACATGCACAAACACAACTCACTAAACTGTAGTACAGTTTTACAGTGTAAACAGAACCTTTACAGTGTAAAGGATGACAGCGTGGATAGGTTTCCCCCAAAAGACCAAAAGTCAAATGAACATGCAACAGAATGAACTTGATTGACATTTGGAGATACAAAAACCCAGACACCAAAATGTACACATAGAGCAACAAAGACATGTCCTTACAGTCACGATTAGATTTCTGGCTCAGCAAATATTATTGATGATGTGGAAACAACCGAAATGACACCTACTGTATTCTTGGATCACAAAGCAATTACTGTTGAAATAACTATCTCATCCAAAAGGCCAAGATATAATTGCCTGGAAAAATCCACACTCATCGCTGTACCAGCGGCTGAGTCTGGTCACTGGTGGTCCAGCAAATTTTCCTGGGCGGGCAACAATGAGCAAACAGACAGCAAAATAAACCAATCAGAGAAGAACTAACAGGCAGCGAAATGAACCAGAAAGGGCGGACGTGACGTCGGCAACACGACAAGAAAATCTTCAGCGAGAAAGTTAATAAACAGTAGCGAAGGCCGTGTTCCATTTCGGGGTCTGCAGCCTCCGAGGCTGGTTTTCAGGCCACATACGCCACTTCCGGCGCGACAAGGCCTGTCCCATTTCATGCAGCCTCTGAGGATGCAGCCTGAAAACCGGCCTTGTTTCCGTGGAGATCAGGCGGTGAACGAAGGACGTGAAAATGTATCCTTCGCGGCTTTATATTTCCCAGCATGCACCGCACACTACTTCTTCTACAGTAAAAAATGGAGTCCGCGGCTGCCTCCCCTACCATTTGCAATTTTACTTTTAAATGTAAGTACTGGTTTACCTCGCCTACAATTAATTCTAAGTTACTCGCTACATGAAACTGTTCATAAACAAGTTCACTTAAGTTTAACTTAAGATGTTAAGTTAAACATATGTATGAAGGTAGTTGTTATGGCTTAGTTTACGGATATTGTTGTATTAGCGGTTAGTAGCGTTATCCTTTACACTTGTTTATTAGCTTAGCTGTTGTAATGTTGGATATTCTCCAGTATGTAAGAATATTCTTGTCTTCAGGGAACAAGGAGCAGACCACCCGACTAACTGAGCTGAGGCGGGAGAACGACCACCTGTTCAGTGGGGCTAAGTTCTCCGTGAACATGGCTGGAGGTGAGTATTAAAACAGTGCTATATACTCCTGATAGATAATATAACATCAGCCATGAAAACTATATCAACGCTGGCATTACTGTCATTTGAAAACCTTTTTTATTTGTACATATGTGAGTAGTTGTGAATTAACCTGGGTTTCCCCATTTATTTCCTATGTTATCCACAGCCTGTACTTCTGTGATTACTAAATGATGGCCGGGAAGCTGGTGGTCTGAAAAGTATACTACACAATGTAGTACTATCATGTGTAGTAATGTAGTAATATCACAATGGAGAACTAAACCTACCTATTTGTCAGTAGCGCGGCATGGTGGCTGAGTGGCAACACTCATGCCTCACAGCAAGAAGGTTACGGGTCTTTCTGTGTGGAGTTTGCATATTTCCTCCCCGTGTCTGGATGGGTTTCCTCCGGGTACTCCGGTTTCCCCCCATCAACCAAAAACATGCAACACCCCTATGAACAGTATACAATATCCTCCCTCCTGTGGGCTCACCACCTGCAGAGGGGTTCATAGGGGTCTGGGTCTGGTGCACAGAGTAATGGGCAGCGTGCTGCCACTGCGACCCAGCCGGATTAAGCGGGAGAAAATGGATGGATGGATGGATGGATGGATGGACAGTTGTTCACAAATAAGCTGGGCTTATTAAGTGTTATTATCCATTATATCTCCCTTACAAAAGCACCTTGAAAACTGTAATAAACTGTAATAAAAAAGACATAATTAACTACAGCGTGTGCTGCAGGGTTATTGAACAAATGTTTGCAGTAACACTAGGATATCTGTAACAGATTTCATATTATATATAATTATAAATGTACTGTATTTATTATTATGTAAATGTGAATGTTTATGTTCTGTTTGACTCAGGACAATACTGGAGAAGTTAGGCCTGCAATAATAAGGGCTGCAAATTAATCATGCTCATATTGAAATCTAAATTGTGAAAATATGTGTGGGATTCCTCTATTAATTAAGATGTTTCGATTTATCTAAACGGCCTTTGGATCTGAATGTATATACACTGTGAACCAAATTTTCCTGTAATAGTTTTGTAGTTTTCTAATGTGTGTGTCATTACAGGTTTTCACTCTGCAGGACAGGACTTTGATCAATCAGACATAAGGCCCATTCTGCTCTTCCTCCTCCAGAAGACAAGGGATACATCACACTGAGTGGTCCAAGTGCACTGGGTCATGTCTCCACTGTCCATGCTGACTGTAGAAGACCTGTGGGGTCTCTGGTTGCATCAGGCCTCCCTCCTGCACGTGCTGCTGCTGTCCCTAATGTGTCCTAATAGTGATGTTTAGGTTTAACTTCTAATTTCCTGCACAAGTAAAATAGTCAAATGGTAGTTTCTTTGCATCTTAGCAGAGGAGCACCTAAACATCTTAATCACTGAGGAAGTGTCCCATGATAAATGTGGCCTTATATGACCTTAACAAGTGTGTGAGACAAAACTGAAAACATATAATTTGCTCATATGTTTATTTGAATGTTTTTCAGTCTATACTGACATTTGAATCATGGTGAAATGTGCCACTTATTTGATGTCTCTTTTGATAGTAACTAATTACATGTACTATAAGAATGTACTATTGTACTGCAATTAAGCAGTGGTAATCCACCTGATCATATTTTGCGAAGATAATTTGTTCATTTTGAACTGTCACCTGCTTCAGCAAAAAGGGAACACAATTTGAGAGTACACTGACATACAGCTGTTTTTACTCACCTATTATTGCATTGAATGTGTGTAATGGGTTCAATGTTTGACTTTTCACATCAAGATAAATTATTTCCAGAAGTTCCTTTGAATGTTTAATAAACCGTCTTTTCTCAAAGGAGAGATGTCTTTCTTCATAAACTGATTTAAATGCATTCCCATATAAATGTAATCCTTGGTCAATATAAAAATATTTAATAATGATAATAATAATTAAATATAGCCGCAAGCGGCAATGATCGGCCCTCGTTTGCACTCGCAGAGGGGGGGGCGCTTAACGCGCCCTATTCCTCCCCTTTTTTCTAGGCCAGTTGGCCTGTGTTGTGCTGTCGCATACAAACTGTTCTCTTTTTGGGCATCTTTATTTTGTCCATTATAATTTTATCTCTGTCTATTATAATTTTATGTGTGTCTCAGCTTTTAACCAGTTGTTGGCGCTAACACACCTTTTTGAAAATGTTTCCACGTTTAAGGTTGTGGCAGTTTTAAAAGTTTCACAAATGAAAAAAAATACAGCAGAACATGTCTACATAGGATCACATTAAGACATTTGTCACATAATTAATCCAAGATGGGGGCCGTGGTCACAATATATTTTTTGTTCCTTTTCCCATGATGCATTTGTGTACCAAATTTGGTTTGTGTAGAATCCCTCAGTCGTCCAGGTAGAATCAAAGGCAAAAGGAGAAATTCAATTTGTCAACTGTACAAAAGTTTATTTGGTCCAGAGGTGGAAAAAGTACTGAAAAATTGTAATTAAGTAAAAGTATCTTTACTTTGCTTAAATCCTACTCAAGTAAAAGTACCCGTCTGAAAATGTACTCGAATAAAAGTAAAAAATTACTTCATTTCAAATGTACTTTGAGTAAAAGTTACTTAGTTACTTTCAATGAAATAAAAAAAAACTACAGTAAAAATGCAGTTTTTTTCATAATGTTGCTGCACATAAGTCTTAAATAGACATAAACTGTGGTAAACTAAATGTGACGCACTACCATTTAATTCCTCTAGGAGCTGAAGATATATGGGATAATGAATCTAACACAGGGGTCCGCAACCCGCGGCTCCAGATCCGCACGTGGCTCTTTCATCGTTCTGTCGTGGCTCCCTGTGACTTTGGAAAATAATAATGAGTATTTAATGACATTGTATTTTTATTTTAGTTTGTTCGTTTTTAAATGTGAATCTAAAATTGTAGATAATGGTAATCTTGTAACATTTAAATAAAACGTTTTTAATATTTTTGTCGCTCAAAACATGCGGCAAAGCCGCCGATGTGCGTCACCCCCACACACTGGCAGCCCGGACTTACCGGCACCTACATCAGCGGTATGATTTTCAGCCCAATGATGATAAATCCAAGAAAAGAAAAGTTTCTGAAGAAAACAGAACGCTTAATGCTACGTGGGCAGATTCATTTGCTTTCACGGCTGATGAGATTGGTACACGCGGTACACGCGATAAAATGATGACGGAACACAGAAGCAGACGCATTTTTGGTTCGCTGCGGGTGGATAATTAGTTTGGATTTTTATTTCCTACAAGGAGGACTCAAATAATAATGTGTTTAATGCAGCTTTGCGCACATTTGTTTACGTTTTACAGAAGCGAAACTTAAAACCACATGGCTCATTTGCATAAACTAGAAGCGCTACTTTTGATGGACAAGCACTGTCCACTCGAAACTAGTCCAGGCAATAACCCATGAACTATCCTATAGAGGGTATGCAGTCACGTGACAGGAAGTTGTCAATCCGCCATATTGACGGTCTAATCATGACTGACCGCCAGTGCTCTAGTGACAACAAAAAGCCGTCTTTTACTCATACTGACTTCACTAATCACCTAGATAGTAATCAGAAGAAAAGATATGAGGACAAGCTTGCTAATCTGAACATATCGGACCCCTACAGTGTGCCCCAGGTCCTTTTTACAGCCCTAACAGCGGTAGATTCTGTCCCAGACCTTCAGTGGCCAGATATTTACAACTATCTAATAAATTTCCCATCACACTTCACCGGGGAGTATAAATTTATAGTTTTCATATGGCTAATTATTAACCATTAAATGAATAATAAATAAATATATAATAATACAAACATACACTAGAAAAGCACTCAGCGCAGACCTCCGCCAAGCCCCATTTAACGCAATGCTAACGAAATTTTCAAAGTGATCCAGAATCCAGGATTTCTTCTGGATCATCACCAAAATTTAATCATCTGTTGGATTTACAGAGGGAACATTTCCTGAAAATTTCATCAAGATCCGTCCATAACTTTTTCAGTTATCTTGCTAACAAACAAACAAACAAACAAACAAACGCAGGCGAAAACATAATCTCCTTGGCGGAGGTAATGATATGTTAAAACTTTGTGAATAAAGACCAAAAAAGTGATAGTTATGTGCAAAAACATACAAAAACACTGCAACATCTGATAGTTACACTGTATTAATAGTAATTAAGTCTTCTTGCTTACAAATGTGAAACCACTCAATGTGATTGACCTACTAGTAAAATTGTAAAGATCAAATCAAACCACACCTGATATGAAGTGTCTGCTACAAAGCCTGGAGTGTTTGGTTGGTTCCCAGGGCTTGTCAGCAGTTTTATGATGGGCTCGTCTAATCGCAGCAATCCACCTACTTCTGCGGTCAGGATCAGACTCAGCAGGAATCCTGTACAGCTGAATGTTTTTATCTTTGTCCCTTGTCTGAGAACACTGATAGGCACAACATTTCTCGGGCATTTTGTGACTTTATGACGCGTAATTTAGAATTGAACAGTGTGTTTACTATGGCGGCCTACAGAGATCTGGACCGCCGGAAGTGGATCAGGGGAAACCTGTGACGTCAACTGCATACACTCTATAGACAACATAAATTAAGATGATTTATTAAGAGACCAATCGCAAACCAAAGTCCTGCATTCTTATTATTTCTGACTGTCCTAAAGCCAATTTTAAACGTGAGGTGATTTTCCAACTCTCGGCTCCTTCACTTGAAACGTTAGTGATCAGGATGGAAAATAATTGAAATCATGAAGCCAGATTGTGTTAACCAAACCATAATAAATATACCGTTTGGGTATAACAGGCAAAACATATAGGCCTATATTTGTAGCCTACTTACCACCACATGCTTTCATAGATTCGGTTCGGCGGGGCAGACACATTTTACATTTCATGATTACGTTGCTGCCTTTTTTGCGTTTAAATGCGAATAGGTCATCGAGGTTTGGCCAAAAAACAATGGAACTGCCGCACGCAAACCCGTGCAATGCAATTTCCTTTCAGTTCCGGCAGATTTTTTTCCCCCCGTATTTTATTTTTCGCCCCTATCGATATTATTTTACTCAGTAACGTGGGCGGCTTTCAATGTAGCGAAGTAAAATACTTGGCTTAAAATGTACTCGAGTAAAAGTAAAATTACCTGTTTGAAAAACTACTTAGAAAATTACAAAGTACTCATAAAAACTACTCAATTACAGTAACGTGAGTAAATGTAATTCGTTACTTTCCACCCCTGATTTGGTTGAATACGTTTCACAGCTCATCCAAGCTGCTTCTTCAGTTCTGGTCAGACACTGGTGGACACTGCCTTATATCTGCCTGAAGGGGGCGCTAACTACAATGAAATGACTCTGAGACTAACACACCTATTTGTTTACAGTTTCTGTTAGTTAGGTGGGCCTTTTGTCCAGTTGACAAATTGAATTTCCCCTTTTGCCACAAATTTGTTTTGGCTACACCAAAGTTTTTGTCAGGATGTCACATTGGCAATGGCAGATTTTTGGCCTGTTGCCATGGCAACACGATGGGAGATGGCACGTGGGCATCATTGACTTTTTTCATCGACAACATGTCACAAATATGTGTACCAAATCTTGTATGTCTACGACAAAGTAAAATTTTGCTCTGTCCATGCAATTTCCCTAGGGGGCGCTATCGTGGCCATTTCAGATTTTCTTATATCAATCTGTTTAGGGTCGGGGTGTCAACCAACGATTAAAGTTTGAGTGAAATCGACCAAAGGATGCATGAATTATCACTCGTCGAAGTTTGATGGCAAGCCACAAAAACGAACCCGAAATTTGTGCCGCTGTCACGGAAACACCGTTCAATATTATAGCAAGCTTTTAACAACTTTTAATGTCCCACTCGTCTAGATGATACAGAATGATTTTGGTGAGGCTCGGTCAAAAACCCTAGGACGAGTTTGTTAAAGTACGAGGACAGGAAAATGCGCCTTCTCCACCAGGTCACATGGTCTGTCCAATATGGCTGACTTCCTGTCGGTTGCCTAGCAACAGCGTAATATACTTTTTTGTTCCTATTCCCATGATGCATCTGTGTACCAAATTTGGTTTGGCTACACCAAAGTTTTTGTCGGGCGCCCTATTGGCGAGGACAGATGTTTGGCTTGTTGCCATGGCAACGCGATGGGAGATGGCGTGGGGGCATCATTGAGTTTTTTGATCGAGACCATGTTACAAATGTGTGTTCCAAATATGGTATGTCTACGACAAAGTAAAATTTTGCACTTCCATGCAATCTCACTAGGGGGCACTATTGCGGCCATTTCAGATTTTCTTATATCAATCTGTTCAGGGTCAGGGTGTCCACCAACGATTAAAGTTTGAGTGAAATTGACTAAAGGATGCGCGAATTATCACTTGGCGAAGTTTGATGGCGAGCCGCAAAAACGAACCCGAAATTTGTGCTGTTGTCACGGAAACACCGTTCAATATTATAGCAAGCTTTTAACAACTTTTAATGTCCCACTTGTCTAGATGATACAGAATGATTTTGGTGAGGCTCGATCAAAAACTCTAGGACGAGTTCGTTAAAGTACGAGGACAGGAAAATGCGCCTTCGGTGCCACAGCACGCGATCGGACCAATATGGCCGACTTCCTGTTGGTTGCCTAGCAACAGCGTAATATATTTTTTGGCTTGGAACGACATGACCTATCCACCACCCGAATTTCATTTGTCTACGACAAAGTTCATTTTTCGGGTATAGCCATAGGCGCAATGTATTTTGATTTTCCAAGGGGCACTGTCGCGCCATTTTTTTAGATTTTGTAATACAGAGTATTTGTAAATTCCTATTTTGGCGTTCTTGAATTTTGTTCCAAATTTGGTGAGTTTTCGTCGGTGGGAAGTTGCCGAATTCTGCAAAAGGGGGGTGAGGATATAATTTAACAGCATTATTTCCCCCTGTATTTTATTTTATTTAGGTATATTTGTAATTTTTCCTCTTGTATAATTGTTTTTGTATACCACCCTTTATTTCGTTTGTATAATTTTGACATCCTTAGTTACCCATCTGTAGATTTGGTTATGTTAAAAAAAAAAGTGGACTGCATAACAGTGCAGTTATATGTAAAATCCCTCAGTCGTCCAGGTAGCATCCATGGCAAAAAAGGAGAAAATTTAATTTGTCAACTGGACATAGTTTATTTGGTTGAATACGTTTCGCAGCTCATCCAAGCTGCTTCCTCAGTTCTGGTCAGATGCTGGCGGACACTGCTTTATATCTGCCTGAAGGGAGGAGCTTAATTACAATGAAAATTACTCTGAGACAACACATATTTAAATACAGTTTCAGTTGGTCAGGTGATACAATATGGAGTTGTTAACAGTTTCTGTTAGTCATGTGAGTCTATTCAATATGGAGTGGGAGTGGGGGAGTAGTTAGCATATCCATTCAGGGCCATGATGGGTGTTTTCACACCTCTGGACCTGACCTGGCTAGTCTATTTCAAACCCACAAACACTTTAAGACAAAAACTGGTCCATCCTAAGGACAAAACTCCGAGCCACAAACAAAGCAATGTGGTCTACTCCATTCAGTGTAGTGAAGACTGCAGTGAGCGCTACATTGGAGAAACAAAACAGACACTTCACAAAAGGATGTATCAACACAGACGGGAAAACCAGGGTGGGCCGCAATCTGCCGTACATCTCCACCTAAAAGCCACAGGCCACTCCTTTGAGGACAGCGAGGTCCAGATCTTGGCCAGAGAAAAGAACTGGTTTGAGAGGGGAGTTAAAGAAGCTATTTTTGTCAAGAAAGTCCTTCCTTGAACAGAAATGGGGGTCTCAGACATCATTTGTCTCCCATCTATAACTCTATCCTCAAACCTAAATCAAAACAAACTGGGAAAACAATGGGACTAGCCAGGTCAGGTCCAGAGGTGTGAAAACACCCATCATGGCCCTGAATGGATATGCTAACTACTCCCCCACTCCCACTCCATATTGAATAGACTCACATGACTAACAGAAACTGTTAACAACTCCATATTGTATCACCTGACCAACTGAAACTGTATTTAAATATGTGTTGTCTCAGAGTAATTTTCATTGTAATTAAGCTCCTCCCTTCAGGCAGATATAAAGCAGTGTCCGCCAGCATCTGACCAGAACTGAGGAAGCAGCTTGGATGAGCTGCGAAACGTATTCAACCAAATAAACTATGTCCAGTTGACAAATTAAATTTTCTCCTTTTTTGCAACAGTGCAGTTACAAAAAACGTCCAGTAGATGACGCAGAAAGACCATATGTTGCGATGCCTGGCTCTTTTGTTGGGTCCCGTGTATTTCACCAAAAACAAAACTGGATTTATTCATCCTGCTTAGCACTGACAAAAGGGTGTTTCTGTAACGGAATGTCCTCATGGGCCTGCATGTGGCATATTTTGATGGACTGGCACAGATTTTTAGTAAAAATGAACATTTGGATTATTCATTATTTAAAATGGGCCCTATAGGCGGCCCCCGGTTCCACAAGTGATGGGCACAGAGCTATGCAGTGGGTTTGAATGTGCAGTGTGGTGAGGAGCACAGAGCTCTATGCACTTACTTGCTGACTTACCCACAGTGGAAAGAGTAGCCACAACTTTTACGCAATAAGAGTACTATTAGGCTCCTTACTGTGTTCCATGTTGAGCATGTTGAGCATCCAAAAACTTTTGGTTGGTCTTCTTGCTGTAAGGTCACTACTTACTTCTACTTGATAATGTTTTAAAAATCATATATATCGCTATCTGAAAGGACTTTGAACAAACAACAATCTGAGCCTTTTCCATTTGTCAGGTTTTATTTGCTCTTTGAGTAACCAAAAGCAAAAGGAGTCTGGTCTCTGTAAACAGTTATTAGTTCAGATAATCAGTTAATTTTCAATAGTTCAAAGACTTAACTCTGTATATAACACATTTCCATCAAGACACCAAAAAAGTCTGGCACATGGATCATGCACCACCAATAGGACAGGACGACCTCCTACATCTTTCTCACCCTTCCTCTATCTCTCCCCCTCTCCACCCTCCCTCCCTCTCTCAACCCCCCTCCCTCTCTCTCAACCTCTCCATTTCTCCTCCTCTCACCCTTCCTCTCTTACCCCCATCTCTCTCTATCTCTCACCTTCCCCGTCTCTCACAACCCATCTCCCCCCCCTCTGGTCTCCCTCTCCCTCATCTGCTATGTCAAACCCCCATCTCTCCCCCTCTCCGGCCTCCCTCCGTCTCTGACCCACTCTCCCTCACTCTCCACTCTCTCTCTCCATCCCTGTCTCATCCTCTCTTTGCCCTTTCTCAGTCTCTTAGCCACCCTCTCTCTATCTCTCGTTCTCATACCCTCTCCCTCTCTCCACCCTCCATCTCTCTCTGCTCCCTTTTTCACCCATCTTCTATCTGTCTCCCACCCCCCCTCGCGCTACCATCCTCTCTAACACTCCTTCATCGCTGTCTTTCTCTCTCACCCTGCTCTCTGTGTCTATACCAGTCTCTCTCTCTCTCTCTCTCTCTCTCTCTCTCTCTCACACACACACACGCACACGCACACGCACACGCACACACACACACACACACAGTTCAGTTCACATACTGTACATAGACACACCCACTGGCAATATGATTGGTCCATATGTTCAAACGCTTTTCAATAAATCATGTGACATATTCAGAACAGATGACTAGATGTCTGGAGCAGGCATGTCTACAAACTTAAAATCACTGGACTTGTGTTGCACTTAATAGACTGGTGTAGATTTTGGCCAATAGAAAACATGTAGGTGTAATTGCTACATTAGGGCATTTGAATAGGTGTACAATAAACTGGCCAGAGTCAGGATAAGGGCACACATGAACACAAAACCAGTAGTCAATTTACCAAAAAAAAACCACACAAAAAAAAAACAAAAAACAGAAAATATTGGATATGTTTACCAAAAGCACTTTGTGACCTCATATGTTTAAACCAGAGAAGACTCAGCTCTGGGATTTCACAAAATACTATCGTAAAACTGCAAAATCATACACAAACCTATGTTCACATGTTGTATACTGGCCAGAGTGCAGTACATTTACACTTGAAACTGTGGTTTAGCTCAGCAGGTAACTGCCCTAAAAATCTCTATTCATGTTGATGCTAATTCTGGACTTGACCATATGTGTACAAGCAGAGGTGGGTAGAACTCAGTTACTTGAGTAACTTTTTAAAGAAATCGTACTTTTCAGAGTACTTTTCTAGCAACATACTTTTACTCCTACATACTTTTATTGAAGTAACAGTACACCTATTTGAGTGTAGAATCCCTCAGTCCTCCAGGTAAAATCCATGGTAAAAGGAGAAATTAAATTTGTCAACTGGACAAAAGTTTATTTGGTCAAATACGTTTCGCAGCTCACCCAAGCTGCTTCTTCAGTTTTGGTCAGACGCTGGTGGACACTGCCTTATATCTGCCTGAAGGGGGCGCTAACTACACTGAAATTACGCTGAGACTACCACACCTATTTGTTTACAGTTTCTGTTAGTGAGGTGGGCCTATTCAATATGGAGTGGGAGTGGGGGTGTAGTTAGCATAACCATTCATGGCCATGATGGGTGTTTGCACACCTCTGGGCCCTGACCTGGCTAGTCCCATTGTTTTCTTTATTTGTTTTAATTTAGGTTTGAAGATAGAGTTATAAATGGGAGACAAATGATGTCTGAGACCTCCATTTCTGTTCAAGGAAGGATTCTCTTTCTTGACAAAAATAGTCTTTTTAACTCCCCTCTAAAACCAGTTCTTTCCAGTTCTAAGATCTGGACCTCACTGTCCTCAAAGGAGTGGCTCGTGGCTTTTAGGTGGAGATGTACGGCAGACTGAGGTCTACTCTGGCTCTCCCGTCTGTGTTGGTATATCCTCTTGTGAAGTGGCTGTTTTGTTTGTTTGTGGCTCTGTGTTTTGTCCTTAGGATGGACCAGTTTTTGTCTTAAAGTGTTTGTGGGTTTGAAATAGACTGAGATTTCATGTTGTCTGAAGATCCTCTGTAGTTTTTCAGAAACGCCAGCCAGGTAAGGAATAGTTACACCCTTTTTCCTGGGTTCTGATTCTCTGTTGTCCTGTTTCTTGGCTCTCTTAGTTTTATTGAAAACCCATTTAGGATATCCACAAACAGAGAGGGCTTTCTGCACATGTTGTTCTTCTTTCTCCTTTCCCTCTGTGCTTGTAGGAACCACTTGGGCCCTGTGTCATAATGTCCGAATAACTCCAAGTTTGTGTTGTAGTGGGTGGTGTGAATCAAAAAGCAGGTATTGGTCAGTGTGTGTGGGCTTCCTATTTCAAACCCACAAACACTTTAAGAAACTGGTGGCCTAAGGACAAAACACCGAGCCACAAACAAAGCAATGTGGTCTACTCCATTCAATGTAGTGAAGACTGCAGTGAGCGCTACATTGGAGAAACAAAACAGCCACTTCACAAGAGGATGTATCAACACAGACGGGAAAACCAGGGTGGACCTCAGTCTGCCGTACATCTCCACCTAAAAGCCACGGCCACTCCTTTGAGGACAGTGAGGTCCAGATCTTGACCAGAGAAAAGAACTGGTTTGAGAGGGGAGTTAAAGAGGCTATTTTTGTCAAGAAAGAGAATCTTTCCTTGAACAGAAATGGAGGTCTCAGACATCATTTGTCTCCCATTTATAACTCTATCCTCAAACCTAAATCAAAACAAAGAAAACAATAGGGCAGCCAGGTCAGGTCCAGAGGTGTGAAAACACCCTTTATGGCCCTGAATGGTTCTGCTAACAAGACCCCAACACCTCACTCCCACTGCATATGTAATAGACCCACCTAACTAACAGAAACTGTAAACAAATAGGTGTGGTAGTCTCAGAGTAATTTCATTGTAGTTAGCTCCTCCCTTCAGGCAGATATAAAGCAGTGTCCACCAGCGCCTGACCAGAACTGAAGAAGCAGCTCGGATGAGGTGCGAAACGTATTCGACCAAATAAACTTTTGTCTAGTTGATAAATTTAATTTCTCCTTTTACCATATACCTATTTGAGTAAAAGTTGTGGCTCCTCACTGTGAGTAAGTCTACAAGTGACAAAAGCTTTATGTTGACAATATGAAAATTTGTGTTTCTTGACCCTCTCCTTCAGATATGATTTATTTTATTTTTATTTTATTAATTTATTTAAAACAACGACAGAGCACAGAAAACATTAATGTCAGAGAGAATAGATGCTCTGTTCCAGATTTAGGTTCAAGCTACTTTCTATCTGCAGTCCTTGAAGGGTACAAAATATTAATATATTTAATATAAATTTACTTTGTCTCATTTTTGTGTCTGTCCTTTGAAAATATCCCTTCCTTACAATTACTCTTACTTGAGTAATATTATTTTGAAGTAGTGTTACTCTTACATAAATACAAATTTTGACTACTCTACCACCTCTGTGTACAAGTAACTCTATATTAGTTTGACAAAAACTCCACTGTTTGTTTCACATATTCAAGTTGCCCTGAGGCAGTAGATAAAACCAAACAAAAAATTATCTAAACAAAATATTTTAACAAATAAATAAAGACTAGAACTCCATAAAAATGTGTTTTCAAAAGTAAAATTAGTGGCTACTTGGTGTGAAGGAAGTGGTGTTTTTGTCATGGGATTACTGAACTACAGTGGCACATTTGGAGATGCTGATGTGAGGGCTGCACAATGTATCAAATTAAAACTGCGGTTTGAAATCAAATCGCTGCAAATATCTGGAGTGTCCTATGTAAATCAATATATCTCCTGTCTTTTAAATGAAAAATCAATACTCAATACTGATTCTGATACCACGATAAAAATTATTATAATTAAACACTCTTTATTCAGAGAGTAGAATGTGATTTTCAACATTCTTTTCTATTCCCATGTGTCCTTATATGTGTGTAATCTCTCAGTTGTCCAGGTAGGTTCCATAGTGGTCCATGGCGTATACTAGTCTATGTGCTCTTACACTTGTTCTGATACAGCTCAAGATCATTCTAAAGCTATTCAGGAAAGGTTCATTTCTGTCCTGTGAATGGAACTTTTTTAGTATTGATACCAGCTCAAATGAGTATCTAGTTTAGATACTAGTTAGTACTGATAATCTTTCACAACCCTAGTTTAGGTCTCTACAAATATGCTCTGAAATGTATGGGATTATTGTAATAGCATCACAATGGGTGGATCAATAGCAAAATATCTAAGGCAGAGGTGTCTACACTTTTTGAGGTCAAAACAGTGAGACTTTCAAAGATGCATTTTACATAGGTTTGAGAGAGAGCCACAACACCTTTCAAAAGTCTTGTATCACAAATTTGAGCTCAGTGTCAGAATGCAATAAGATGCCATTGAGGTTACAGTGAGAGAAATGACTTCATTTACAGTAAAAAAGTTTTGCTTATGATCATTCGGGCCAATTCAGCTGAATACCTCTGATCTAAGGTATCCATTCTTATGCAAGAATATGACCCTTAATTTTTTAAAACAAATTTTATACATACAATACATTATTCATAATTTATTTTATCTGCACATATTTCACTTTTAGATCAATTCAAGCAGGGGTGCAGTCTTGGTACAGGATCGATATGCTGATTCTTCCATAGTATTATTTGATCGGAACTAGTATAGTAGTTTATAATTCTCAGTTTAAAATGTCCAAACTGAATTCTGACTTGAATTCATAAATCTAATTACAAAAAAATCACAAATTTGATTTTTGCCATATAATTGCAAAGCCCTGGTGATGTGTCCTCTAACGATGAGCAATTCTGAGCAGCATACTGTCTTCCCTGAACCTTTCTTGCATTTATTTAAGTCATTACAAATATGAAGGGAGGTTTAAGACAAAAAATAATACTTGCCCCAACAGCCCCAATAATATACACACTTAAAAACACTGGCCATAGTTTTGATTTGTCCTTAACAATTCCATTTCCTGACATGTCCTTGATTTGAGTCCTTCCTTCTTGTATAGTGTAAACAATAAACTTCACAATATGTAGTGCACAGTGCTGCTTCTTCACTGTGAGTCCAGTTCGTCTGAGCATATGTTGCCATAGTCACTTTTCTTACAATACAGAAACAACATCAACACGTGACACCATTGAGAAAGTTCGCTAAATCCAAAGTTGGCGATAGGACGATGGTGATGGTGGTGGTGGTGGGGGGGGTCTAGACCATGTACTATACATGACGTGACAGTTTCTACGGGGGCATCTTAAGGCCAAAAAACAGGGAGGCAGAAAGAGTTGCACAGTGAATTTTTGAAAAAAAAAAAAAAAAAAAGTTTACCCAGGAGTCCAGACTCATCAGCAGGCAGGTCACAGGCAGGGAGGGGGGAGGCATGGGGGATGGGGAGGAGAGGGGGGAGCCTGTTCTGGGGTAAGTTTGGCAGTATATGTACAGCAGGACGCCCCTCTGCTCCCTATCATTGGATGTACACTATAGTATGATACTTCCTGTAGTTCGGCTTTATAGCCAGTATCAGTGGGACCAGATGCTATTCTCACAAGAGCACACACAAGATTGTCTGTGAGAAATTTTCACCTAATTTATAACAATATTGGGTCACACTTGATAACAACTACACTTCAATAACTTTAATAAAGCCCTGTATATGATTTTTTTCCCCCCGTTGTATTTGACCGAAATGTGCCTTGCCACAGTAAAGAGAAAAAAAAAAAAAAGCTGTCAAAGTGCTTATAAATTTAATGTTTTACTAAAGCTAATTAAGGAGCAGTTATAAAGTGGTATCTCCTATTGTGTGGTTCAATTTTGGCATAATTTTTTATTTGAATATTTTTGCTGTCTTTGTGATACTGCTTTTTGAAAATCTATCTCAAGTTAATGTTCCACTTTTATCTCAGTTTTATCTGGTGAGATGTTGTGGCATAAGATCTGGTCCCAATCCTAAAGGCTGGCCTGAATAATGCGTTCTTGAAGCTCTACATCCACACTGTTCCTAAGACACAAACAGCACAATGGGGACTTTCTCTGAACCTTGTCTTTTTTTTCCTATCAAATGTAAACTTAAAATCAGTGATATTTTCAGGCTAGGAGTACAATGGTAAAACAATGGTGTTATTTGGGTCTGAAAATCCCATCTGAAGCAATTTCTCATGATAGATTAGATCTTGTTTAGCTCTAGTTTTGAGTCCTGGTTTAGACTTGGGCTGGGCAATATGGTAAAAATCGTGATCGCTACTATTTTGGTAAAATCGTCATTTTGTGATTCTCTACTTTTTAGTTTAATGCAGCCCTATGGTAAAAAAAACAACAAAACACTTTCCACTATCCACTGTTCCTGATGGTCAGCCTCTGTGAAGCTCAGACTTTCAGAAATAGTAGATAGCTTTAGTTACCTCTTAAAATACTGTGTAAAAGATACTAAGAAAACATGAACTAAATGGTGATCTGATTCTAAGAAAATTGTGACGTGTGTTTTTGGCATATTGCCCACCCCTAGTTTAGACCTGGGTTGGATCAGGTGGCATTCTGGAGGCTAAATATGTGTATTAGTTATCTGAAGTGAAACGTTTGACTAAGTCCACAAGCAGGTTAAAATCTGAAAACTGAATTAGGCTGGATGATGTACCATGGCCCTTATATTAATGCACAAAAACTAAACTAGAGATAAACTTGCAAATGTCCCCTTTGTGCTTTGACTTGAGTTTAGTGTCTTGTAGTATCTATCTATGTTTGGAGGGGTCTGATTTGAAGTAGAACTGCCACTTTAACATTGATTATAGCTAAAAATATAAATTTTAGATAGTAAGTTGTGCTGAAATCATAAGAACAAATTTGTTGGAAGATTTAAAAAACAAGGCCAGCCAGCGTTTTGAGTTCTCATATGGGAGATGATATGGGAGTGACAAAACACTAATCTTAAAGCAATTTGGAAAGCAACATGTCAGTGTGGATGTAGAGTAGAAACACTCTTTATGATATCTAATGCCATCAATATGTCCCACTTGTGTCTTTGCCCTGTGGAAAGAGCCTGCATGGATTTGAATAAATACAAGGATTCCTTAATTTCTTGGCCCTGTCACTGCAGCAGGTCTCTAGAAAGAGGGTATGTGGCAGTAGGCCTCCAGTGAAGCCAGGAGGATGTAGACGAGCCAGAGCGTGCCGAACAACAGCGATGTTACGATCTTACAAGTCCGAGGCCCGCCCAGCTCTCCACCCGCCACGGAGGGCCTGCGGCGGTACAGCAGTGTGCATACACACACACATGCCAGGATGGTGAACAGGGTCACGGAGAAGGCCAGGTTCCCAGGGTCCACCCGGAAAGCCTTGCCCCTGGAGCGCCAGGCAACAGCGGCAATGGTCCACGCCACACCGATGCCCAGGAACACGTTGACTGCATTGGAGCCCGTCACGTTCCCGATGGAGGCATCGGCGTACTGGTCCTGGATGGCCGCCACTTTACTGGCAAAAGTATCTGAAACACACATCAGGGTTAGGGCCCATGCATACATTCATGTGTATATGGTGGTCAGCTACCTTGGAGACAGATTGTCATGGTCTAATTCCAAGAGGATTAGGTCTGTTGGACTTTATGTTATTATCACATGGATGTGGCAAACATACAAGGCTAATTTTTGTTACACGTTCATGTTTATGTGTAAACCTCATAGCTACTTTGTTACTCCCCTCTACCCCCATCCTGGTCTGTTTGTGTGTTTCTGCTCTCTCCTCCACCTCTTTGTCACTCCTCCACTCTGCTCTCCACAGCGGCAAACGGTCCTGTGTGTAGGAGCCTTTACACTACCAGAGACCCCATAGTCAAATAAAGGGTTGACTATGGACACACATGAAGTTCTTGATATTTTGGGGGATTGTCCTGATAATGTTGCCTGGAAAGTCCAAACTGATGTATCTCTGTGTCTTTTATACTGAGAGATATCAGTCTGGTCACCACACCCGCTGTGAGAGATTCAGACAGCTATAGGACTAATACTGGTGCACTTACAGAAGCGGAGTTAATATGATTAACTTAGATTCAGGAGCTGGACCACGCCTCAACCTCCTCGCCAGCCAACCACAGCTCATCTCAACCACGCCTTCAATTACCCAGAAGTCCTATTTATACAGCCTATCCCGACAACACCGTCAGCTTCAGCTCTCTCGACCCCCTCCCTCCCACCCCGTGTCTCTTCCATCCTTCAGTCCGAAGACATCATCGTTAAGGAGGGGGGGTTCCGAATCAGCTGGGTGACCATTTTGGATTGAAGACGGAGCCCCCACCCTGAGTCTTCCCCCAGCCATCACATCTATTCACCGTCAATAAATATCTTTATCGTATTTCATTGTTGTGGCGTGGTCCTTGCTAGTGAAATGTTTGTTATTGTAAATTGTGCACATTAAATGTATCATTTTGAAAAAATAGCTCTTATTTTTTGGCTAATCCACTTGTCAGTCACGCCTATCTTTTACCTTTCTGTCTCTATACCTGTAGCATCCTCCCCACACAGAGCCCACTGAGCCAGAGCAGAGGCATGCCAGGTTCATCGTCTGCTCTGATTACCACTGTTTATTTATAGTCTCTGTGCCTCCATCGCTCCTCACGTGTGTGTGTGTGAGGAGGAGGCCAAAACAGCCCTGACAGCAGAGTCCCAGAGCAGCTGGGGTGAACAGCAGACAGAGAGACTGAAGCTGGACCAGCACACACACACACACACACACACACACACACACACACACACACACACACACACACACACACACACACACACACAAGCACCTAGACGCATACACAAGTCACACACTCCCATTGCCAGCAGGTTACTGTCTTGGTAGGGAAATGTGCCCTGTCCCTTTGGCCCATCCTTTTCCGTGAAAAACCTGCAGTGGAGCCACAGTGTAATGCTCGGAGACCACAGACTATATAAAGAAGTGGACAGAGGGAGTGTGACGTCACCCATAGTATGGATCATGGATCATCACAGGATCATGTAGAGCGGGTTAATATGAATATTTTAAAACCAAAATGACAAGGCTGTCAGCAGCAGTTACAAAGAGAGGGGCCACAATTTCTGTGGAAACATTATTGTTTTACCTGGAATGGCATTGCACTTATTTTTGTCCATTGAGAATCTTTATCTCAGATCCAGATGGTGTACCCAACACCAGAAATGCTGCTTTAATCACTGTTTTATTTAGTGCTCAAACATTCTTTGATAAGCATGCTCTCATACTGTGGGGCAAACTCTTCACCCCACAGATCTGAACTTGGTCTGGTGGTGGGGTCACTTGCTTGAATCCATAAGTTTGCCATACTGTGCATCATTCCCGCAAAGGATTTACATTTCCAGAAAAGTGACATTGTGCACCTTTACTAAAGTTAAGCAGTGAGCATAAGGTGTTGGACCCACACACTGCACCAGCACAAACATCATAAATCCTGTTTTTACATGATCTCTTCTGTACAGTGGGCTGTAGGTGGCGCCAGCCGGATCTCATGAAGCAAAATACTCTCTCTGCACTGTAACACGTGGTTCCTACGGCAACGGCATGATGGATGGAGCAATATAGAGAACACAGGAGAACACAGGCCCAGTCCGAAGCTTTCACTGAGAGGAATAATGAAACAGGCCAGCCACAGCAGCTGGACAAACACTCTGTTTTCAATGAGCTGGTGTAAACTGTCTGCTGTATCCACTCACTACAACAGATAACTCATAATGTAAAACAGGATTGGACAAAACTAAAACATTTTGTTTTGTTTTTTCATTTTATTTTGTATGCTGAATTACCCCAAAAATCTGTGAGGAGACAATGTATTTAAATCTAGTAAAATCTAGTTCCTAGGACCTTATAACACATAGCTGGTATTCATATCCATGTCTTTTTGCTAGCACACACAGCTTTAGAATTTTGTGCCTGTTTTGAAATCATGAACAGAGAATAGATTTAATGTTGTGTTCAGAGGCACATTTTGAATGTTACTGGCAAAGTTTTGTTTTTCCATTTTTATTTTTTTAATTTAAAAGTGACAAAAAGTACTCAGACCCAATCTGGTTGCACAGTTGCCTAGGATCCAGAATACACACTTCTCCAATACTTTATAAATATGTGAGTCTGGTCACTGGTGCATCTCCCTGCGTTCAGACAGGCATGATTGACAGGTGGATTAGCCAATCAGGAACACGCATGGTCCATCCATATCAAAACAAATGTGGCTGCTTACGTGGAAAAAAGACAGGAACAAAAAAAATCACAGGGACTGAATACCTCTTGACAGTTGCAGAATCAATGAGTGAAGCGCTAAACTCTGGCTGTGTCTAAATGTCCACCCTAGCCCCTAAACCCTCACTCACTCCATAGCCCTTCATTTTTAGTGATTTTCACGCAGAGGCCAGAATACAAGTTTTTAGCAACATAAACATACTGGATTATTCATCTTTTTGCCTGAGATGTGAAAATTATTGGGAAAGCAGCTGGTTGAGAAGTTATCTTACAGAAAGGGTGCAATATGTTCAGATGGGGAAGTATACATCAGAAAACCTTGGCATTGCTTGTGGTGTCCCCCAGGGGTCTGTTTTGGGACTAAAACTGTTCAATATATACATAAATGATATATTTACTGTATCTCAGTCACTAAAACTTATACTCTTTGCAGATGACACCAGCATATTTTATAGCAGTCACAATTATAATGAACTCATAAGTACTCTAAATGAGGAGCTAAACAAAATAAAAAAAAGTGGCTGGATATTAATAAATTGTCATTAAACTTGAATAAGACCAAGGCAATGATGTTTGGCAATTACAAGATTAACACAGAATTACCAATTCTGATTGAAGGTGTCCAAATTGAAAATGTAAATGAAAATAAATTCCTGGGAGTTATAATAGACAGTAAATTATCATGGAAAGCCCACATTAGACATATAAAAACAAAAATTTCCAAAAGTCCTGCTATAATAAACAAAGTGAAGTATTACCTTGATCAAAATGCCCTTTGTACATTATACTGTTCATTGGTTCTCCCTTATTTTACATACTGTGCTGAAGTGTGGGGGAACACTTACCAATATACAGTTAATCCATTGATTATATTACAAAAACGAGCTTTGCGAATCATCTAATCTACAAAGCTTGTTCAAAATCAGAGAGAGAACGCATAATTTAAGAGGGTATGGAAATTTCAAATTGCCCAATGTTCGAACTACCTGTAAATGTTTGTGTGTCTATATGTGGTGTAAAACTCTGGAGCAGTCTGGATACACATCTCAAGAAATGCCAAAAATATCCATAAATTCAAGTTGTTATATAAACATATGGTCTGGTCACAGTATATAGAGAGTGGGTCTGAATATTAGAACAATACTGCCTTCTGTAGTGCTGGTTTATGCTTGTTGTTTCCGCACCATTGCTGGTTTGTTCTGTCCATTACATTACTTGTATCTGCGTCTGTTACCATTGTTGGTATCCTTAATTTCTTTACCATTGTTGGTATCCTTTTGTATTATTGCAATATGATAATAGTTACGTTACCGAGCTATAACAGCGACTCATTGTCCTCACTTGTAAATAGTTCATATGTTCTAATGTAAAATGCCTGAAGAATGTAAAAGAAAGCTCATTATGTTAAATTAGAAGAGGGGGTGGGATTAAATACGTTTTCTTCTTCCCACTCCTTTTTGGGCAAATGTTTTTTGTTGTTGTTATTTCCATTATGATTGCACTTTTGTCATATGTATATGTAAATTGCATACTTGCCCAAAAAAAAAAAAAAAAAGCGGCTAACACTAGCAACTTTACATCTTAACGGTTTATTTGTGTTTTATTCATAATTGGTTGTTCTTAGTTGTTTTTCTGACTCTCACACAGCACTGTGGTTTATATTGTGGTCTTGAGACGACCACTAGACACTACTTTTCAAGATGCATTGGGGGAAATGTACTACTTTTTCACTCACTGGATATCAGACACCACTAAAAATGGCATGACCCCTAAATAGTGCCCTAAGTAGGAAATAGTGTGGACATTTGGACACAGCCTCTGTTAATCCGTTTGAGAGAAAGTTGATTTTATTTTAAATGATTGATGACCAATGAGTTCCTTCGTTTCACATGAAATAAACAAATCCGATTGGACAGTCCTCGGCTCAATGTGCAATGTGGTAGTGGTGACCAGACTGATATCCCTCTGTATAGGACATCAGTGTGGACTTGCCAGGCAACACTGCAGTAGTTTCAATGTTTCAATGTGCCCTTCTCACCTGGAACAGAGGTGCCCAGAGCCACAAACACCACGGCAGTCACAGAGTCCTTGAGGCCGATGGTGCAGCCGAAGTGTGAGGCCAGGTCTCCGGTGACGGCCGTGAGCACGCCAATGAGGGAGATGGACACGATGAAGCACGCCCAGCCATTCCAGTACTCTGTGGGAGGCACGAAGGCAAACAACACCTTCCAGAATACTGTCAGGAAGTGCATGATGTAGTCAAAGCAGGAAGGCAGGCGCTCCTCCCCGCTTTCCTCCTCATCATCGTCACCTGTAGGGGACAGGGGGGAAAGGCCAAGAACAGACAGGGATGTACAGGGACAGATATGGGCACAGAGGGGCGCAGGGGACAGATGGACAGAATTGGTAGACAGGGACAGATGGCGGGACAAGGATAGATAAGAATGGGCAGGTAGATGGGAGGGACAGGCACGGACAGGGACAGACAGGGAAGGACAGGGAGGGACAGGGAAGGACAGGGAGGCACGGGCGCAGACAGAAAGAGACAGAAAGTGGAACAGACAAGAGAGACAGGTGGAAGAGAGGGACAGAGACAGACAGGGAGGACAGGGACAGATGGGGGACAGGTGGAAGGGAGGGACATGGGGGGACAGGAACAGACAGGGGGACAGGTGGACGAGAGGGACAGAGGGGGACAGGGACAGGTAGAAGGGAGGAACATGCTTTAACAAGGCCTTATAGAGAGCTCCACATAAGGCTAATCCTTGTGCTTGGCTCTATTGATTCTAAATCTAGCCTGAGATGTGCAGCCTCCTCATGACTGGCTTAAGTCCAGAGACAGTGAAGGATTTCAGGT